>CATIWQ010370491.1:0-19904 GCA_949673415.1 Euphorbia schlechtendalii
CCATGAATTCTCTGCACTTTTAAAGGAAACTGGTAATGTTCACTATTATTCAATTTGATAGATAACTGGGGCTATTATAAAGCCTTACAAACAGAAGAAAATCTAAAAGCATATAAATGGATTAGAACAAATCAACTCAAACAAACTAGCTTATTCAAAACAAATTCTTCCTAATAAATAGCTATTACGTTGCAGAGTTGGAGACCAAGTCATTAGACCAAGTCCACAACTCCAACAACTTTACCCACTCAGCGTTCCAAAGAAGTTGCATGTACTTGAATGATATTGTGATCATCACACACTTACTGCCTGGAATTTCGCATATCTTGAAATTCTTGGTTGAATTTTTTATGATTTGAGAATGTTATTCAGCATGTTGACAATCTGAACTATCATCATAATCACCAAAATATGATCAACAACGGACTATGGTTCGACAAGATTAGCCCTCATTTTAGATTGGCTAAGCACCTGCAAATTATTATTATGAATTCTTTAAGAGATTTGGTTTGCACTTTGTTGGAATGTCTAATTGGACCCCCCATACGCATTGTGATTGTCAAAAGATAATTAGGAATAAATGATTCCTCCTTATTTGGCTTTGATATTTTACTCTATCGACTCAAACAATACATTAAAACCTATGTAAATTAATAATATTGAGACCGAGACACTTTATTAATTTAGCGAGATATTATTATATCAATAAATTAATAATTTATTAATTTAAAGAGGTCATAGTAAATTGCTTTCGACACAGTAAGATTGTTTGGCGAAACCAATCGGCTCAAGTGATTTAAACGATGGAAATTCCGGAGAAGACATTCGCGAGCTTGAGAACTTGATTAAGGGTATGCATTATCAGCACAAAATGGATATGAATCACTAGATTTTCCTGATGAAAATAATGAATGTTACGAGGTTTAAAGCATTGAAGAAATTGTGGCGGATATCATTCAAAATCCAATCGATGATGAACTTGAGGATGATTCAATAGCTTTAAAACCGGTCACTCAGAAAGAAGCATTGCAAGCGGTAACAACTCTTCACAACTTTTTGTTGCAATACGAGAAGATAATGCCCCGACTCTTAAGTGCAATGAGCAGATTTGAAGTTCAACAAAAAAAAGTGATTACAGATTCATTTTTTAATTACTAGACAATCTTAAAATTTGAAATCTTTTAGTAATAATTAATTTATAGTTTCGTTGGGATCAATATATATACATCAACCCATAATTCCTTACTATTGCGTTCGGGTGTGGAGACTTTAATGAGAAATCAAGATCAATCAATAATCTTACATAGTGGCTATAATCTCTCTCTCTAGTGGCTTATATATCGGCAATGATGATCATTAAAGATTGTAATCTTAGCCAAACTTGTACCGTAGATGCCCTTTGTGAATGTTCATCAAAATCTAGAATCTGCAGCAGAAGTCAAAGAATACATGGCTTTGGATTCAAACTACATCGACTCTAATTTTGTGGCCTCTTCCTCTATTTGAATGAGTTGAAAATGGTATCAATCACCAAGAGGAAAAATTTAAATTCCGTTATTTCGAAAGTTGCAACTTTAAATTCAAAAGGTTGCGAGGAGTGTCTCCTTTATTCAGAATAATCTATTTGATTAGCGAATTGCTACATAACTTTATATGTGAGCACAATAACTTCTACTGTAAAAGTATATTTGAAATAGTTTAACTAAAGGATGTGACTATATCTAAGATTTAAAAATAATTTAATAAAAATTGTATTCTTGTTTCTGTTTAGTCTACCACAATTGGAAACGAAATAATCATATATGGACGTAGATAGGGATTACCTTGTAAGCCGAATCCTAACCGGGTTTTAGTCCAAAATTTTAAATTATACGCTAAATTAATTGAAGTAGATATTTTAATGAAAAAATTGAAATGAAGTGATCTGCTTCAAACCTAGTCTGATCCACCTGACCAACAATTGTATATAGTCAAAAGTAGCAATAAGAGCTCGTTTGGTTGGAAAAATGGTTATTCCGTGGAATAGACAGAAAAAGAATGAAAAAATGTAAAGAATGATAGAGTATTTGTCTATAGTCTGTCACCGAACATAATAACTATTCTTATTTAGCATACATCTTGTTGAATAACTATTCCTTATCGAAATGAAGGAATAACTATTCCATGAGATTTATACTAGTTAGGAATATAATAGTTATTCTGTGACGGATTCTTAACAAACACCCTACAATTTTTAACCTTATCCATTCATCTTTTTTCATTTCACGAAATAAACATTCTAGTAACCAAGCGAACCCTAAAATGTACGCATTAACTTTTGTTTTTTCCAGCGGAGCTTTTTATAAATATCCAGTCAGTGCATTTTTCTAAGAAAAAGTAGGATCACCTTTTAGAAACATGGATTGGCTGTTTATATATGAACCAGATTCTGTTTGTTGTTTTAGTTTTAACATAATTGTGGCGTATGTCATTGCGCAATAACATTCGTTTATAAATGATAACATCTTTACTTTAACGTGTCAGAGTTTTAATCAGACTTCACTTCAGTAGGAGTAATGATTTTCATTTAATTTGGGGAATTATATATTTACGGGAGTTTCTTTATGTTACATAAGATATAATTTTATAAGTTTATAACCTACTGAGAGTTAAGAGTTAGTCCTTCGTTGATTCCAGATCTTGTTAGATACCGTATGTTATCAAATATATTTTTCTTTTCTTTTTCTTCATAGCAAAGATGATAATGAGCCGGATCTGGATCTAATCTATACCCATATTATCAAATTTCGAGGTTAGCACAAGGATCCAACCTTGAAACGATGAAAATATGAGTCTAGATCGGATCCAGATCCGGTCCATTGCTATCCCTACTCAGTACTAAGGTGATTTAGCAATATTTTCTTTGTTTTCTGTAATTTGAATCAGAATAAAATTCAAATATCGATGAAAATAGTTATAAAAGAATGATAATGAAAGAATTAACATTTTCACATAAAATTAAGATTTTAAAAAATACATGTTTGAGTAACATTCGAGACTTTTTTTATTTTTTTAGTAAAATGTTTTTGTCAATTTTGTTTGTTGATTGTAAGTTTAAACCTACGATTTCACACTTCTTAAATTTTTTAAGAGGTGATGACTACTAGATCAAAATTTAATGGTATAGTAACTTTTTTAAAAAAAAATTTATATCATTGGACTTACAATTATAACAAAGAAAAACATACTTTACCAGAATGTGAACTCGAACCCTTCATGTGTTAAACAACTAAGCTAAAACATTAACCACAAATGCAGATGAACGATACCGATCATTGTTCCTTAATTATTGATATATTAAGAATGCACAAATTTATTTAAAAAATGAAACAAAACTAAAAGTTATATTTTATATTACAAAATACTATTTAATTTGTCAATACAATTTCTTTCTCTGTCAACATTTATTAAAGTATTTCATAACCAATATAATAATAACAAAAACAATTTCACTTTTAATGAATAAAAACACAGAAATATGAACTAAGTTGATCTACTATTGCATGCTAGAATATTTGGTTTTCAAGCAACTTTAAATAAGTAACTGTCTGAAAAAAAAACAGATGAGAATTGCAGTAGCCAAAAAATGATGAGAAGTACAGTTTTAAGTTTGATAAAGAATGATCTATGAACGAAATTAAATTTTGTGTAACATTTCAGTATCACATTTTCATAATTTGGGAAATAAATCCAATGTAGGATAAATTAAATTTTGTGTACCGTTTCAATATCACATTTTCATAATTTGGGAAATAAATCCGATGTAGGATAAAATTTCGAGAATCTCTCTTTAATTTACAATAATCCTACATCACTGAGTTGAATTTGCTCCCACCCTTGATATTATAACATGCGTATGGTGTTTTAAGATTTTAGGTACATCATTGACTAAATCACTGTATACAAACATAATCACTTCAAGTAAGGGTACACAAGTTTTATCTCAATCTTTAAAAGTACTTTTTCTCTCAATTCTGACATGGGCATCTAGAGTCCCCTTATTTTGCAGTTTTTCAAATAGTCAAAAGATTAAATATCTAATTAAACTGTGAAACGTAGATAACAAATTCAAATCCATTAAAAATTCATCCATCAGTATTTAATTATCTAATTATGTTTAAGAGCGTTCTTTCAATTAATATTAAGAGTTACTGTTACGTGCTAGTGAATGTTTGTTGTTGTTAATAACTAAAAATAATAGTAAAGTAATTAAAATTATTGTTTGCTGTAAAAAAAATATTCATTTTTTAAAGTAAGTTGACAAGCATCCACTCAATGTTAGCGGTCTTAAATCATAGATACATTCCTCTGCAAAACTTGTTTTAAAATGGTTCATCAAGGTCCCTCTGGAATACACCAGATCTAACAAGGTTTAAATAATAAAATTTTAATTTGGAGGAAAATAGAAATCGTGTTGAATTATTTAATTAACTACTCCCATTCTGATATTGACATCTCTGCTGTAAGCACGATAAATAAAATTGTGAATTTAAAATGTTTTCACAGTTGGAGTCTCAATTCTAGTCAAATTAACATTAATAGTTAGTGTTAGTAGTTGTTAATCCACTTTTTTGGTCCTATTATTTAAATCTCCATCCCTCTTTTGACTTGTTACATTTTCACTTCATTTCTTTATCTTCTATATCAGTATGAAAGGTTCCTTGTTGTTCATTGTTTTCTACTTTCATTTCATTTCCTTCCCCACAAAATCTCAACCCCTTCAATCCTCCTTCAAACTTCCATCCCATTTGCCACTTTGGCCTTCAGGTACTTAACCTAAAAGAACAAATAAATTAAATTCATTTCATTTCATTTTTATGCATGAAATATTAATTCTAATTCTGTTGTTTAGGTGGAGGATTTGCTAGCGGAACCATCGATCTTGGCGGATTACAAGTGCGTCAAATAACATCTCTCAACAAAATTTGGAGTCCACAAGAAGGCGGTCCAGATAATCTCGGAGCTTCATTTTACGAACCGCTTGATATCCCACAAGGTTTTTATATGTTGGGTTGCTACGCCCAACCCAACAATGCACCTCTCTTCGGCTGGGTCCTTGTCGCCAAAGACCAACAACCCGGAACCTTATCGAAACCGCTTGACTACACCCTCGTTTGGAGCAGCGAGTCGTTGAAGATTAAACAAGACGGCATTGGTTACATTTGGTCGCCTATTCCTCCCAATGGTTACAAATCGACCGGTCTAGTTGTCACTAATACGTCAAACAAGCCTTCGGTCGATAAAATCCGTTGCGTTCGGTCAGACCTAACCGACCAACTCCAAACCGATTCATGGGTGTGGGCCGACCCGAATGGTTTCAACATTTTCAGCCTCAAACCAACCAATAGAAGGATTCAAGCCATGAGTGTTAGTGTTGGCACCTTTTGGGGTCAAAATGGGAATGGCATTAATGTAACAAGTCCTCTTTCTTGCTTGAAGAATGTAAATCCGAAAAGCCTGTCTTACATGCCGGATTTAAACCAAATTCAAGCAGTATTTCAAGCATTCTCACCTCTAATATATTTCCACCCTGATGAGGCTTTCCTTTCATCATCAGTCAACTGGTTTTTCGCCAATGGAGCGTTGCTATACACGAAAGGAAACGAGTCCAACCCGGTCCAAATCAACCCATCCGGGTCGAACCTACCCGGATCCGGTTCAGATGATGGCCAATACTGGCTAGACCTCCCTATTGACCCCAATTCAAAAGAGAGAGTGAAAAAAGGAGATTTACAAGGATCCCAAGTTTATCTACATGTAAAACCAATGCTAGGAGCAACATTTACAGACATAGCAATATGGGTTTTTTGCCCATTCAATGGAGCAGCAAAGGCTAAAGTTGGGATCTTTCATTTAAATTTAGGGAAGATTGGAGAACATGTAGGAGATTGGGAACATATAACATTAAGGGTAAGTAATTTTAATGGCGAATTAAAAAGGGTATATTTTTCAGAACATAGTGGAGGGACTTGGTTTAGTGCATCAGAGCTTGAATTTTTTAATGGTACTAATAAATTGGTGGCTTATTCATCTTTACATGGCCATGCAATGTACCCAAAACAAGTGGTCATTTTGAGAGGAAGTGGTAACATTGGAATTAAGAGTATTGATACTCGTAAAAGTAATTTTCTTTTGGATAGTGGTAAGAATTACTCAATAATGGCTGTTGAGTATTTAGGGGGTGAAATTGTGGAAGAAGAATGGGTTAACTATATGAGGAAATGGGGTCCTAAAATTAATTATGATATTGATGGTGAGATTAAGAAAGTGGGGAAGGTATTGATTGGGAAATTGAAATCTGAATTTGAAAAATTTATTCATAGCCTACCTAGTGAAGTTCTTGGAGAAGATGGACCAACAGGTCCTAAAGTCAAAATTAGCTGGAACGGTGACGAAATTTAGCTTTTTTTTGGCATAATTTAATTTTTTATTGGTGATATTTTGATTTAATAATATTTTGTGCCAAAGGTGCAAATTGGAGTTGATAGAGTATCGAGTTTATTGTATTGTATTTAGTGGAATTTATGGAAACTGAGTAGATATATGATGGAATCATATTTCATATAAGTTGGCAACTTGGTATATATTCTGAAATTTAAAACGCAATTAAAGATTATTTCTTAAGAAAATTAATTGGATATTAGCAGTACTCATTTATATGAATCCTGTTATACAGTTAAATTCTATTTTTAATAGATTTTGTTACAAAAATAGAAAGTTTACTCTCTGTTGTTTTGGAATTCTAGTTTTGTTTATGTGAAGTTGTTCAATTTTTTTCACATTACAATAATCATATTACTTTCCAGATTGTTGATTCCAAAACACACTAACAGTTCTTACTTTCAGTGGTATTTTGTATGGTAATTAAATAGCGAGGAAGGTCTAATTCTATCTAAAAAGATCCAATTAAAAATTGTTCAGTGATTCCTGAACTGATTAATGAAAAAAATAAAGAAAAATATAAATCACAAAAATATAGTGATTTAAAGATATGAGTTTTATAACTAGAATTAAAAAAAATATTAAACAAAAAAATTACAATTAGTTATTGTGACCCAAACAAGTTATTTATTCAACCGTTGTAAAGTATACAATTAATGTTTTTTAATGTCTTAAACTAAACTAAATATGGTCTCAGAGTTTGAATACAAGAAAGAACTCATGAACTTATCTCCTTATTTATCTGTATTTTATACTTTAATTTACAATTGTAACTTTACCTAATAGTAATACTTTTAAGTGATATAACTTATTATCTGAATATATTAGTGAAATCATATAGCAACTACTTATTCATCTTCTATTTTTAGATGGTCATTCTGAGGTCATAAGGAGTTTTCTTTTTATAATATAGTTGTGTTTATAATCTTCTTAATTAGTATGACTTTAGTTATTACATATGAAAACAGCACAATACAATACTATATTTGATATCTATCAATAAACTATAACTATTACATCTATTAAATGGAAAATTTATTTAAAATTACAGTATTTTTAATTTTCAGTTACTTAAGGAAATTATATAGAAATATTTAAAAAGTTTGTGGATTAAATTTTATTGTAACATTTATTTAAATTACAAAAAGCCCAAGATAAAAAAAATTAATGAAATTGAGGGTAGGAAAATAAGAAACACATTAATTTATTAAATAAGAAACAAAAATCATCAAGTCACATGCATTGTGGGACTCACTCCTTGATCAGTCACATGCATTCAATTGTATTCTAATCCCGTGATCATAGCACAAACTTTCTGTTTTATTTTTCAGCCTTTTAATTTTTCTTTTTGTTGTATTCTCAATTAAATATCAGAGTTTTCAATAACAAAGAGAAAAGAACCACATATCGTTGAAATCTGATACCATACATTTTGTTGTTTCTGCAAGCTTATAATAACGAATATCTACATATATTTTAGTTATTATTTTACGCCTGATTAACCTATTATTGAACGAATTGTATGATTGGAAGTTTCAAAATTTTATAAATTTTATTAATATCCTATCAAACAACAATAATTACTTCAAAATGGTTGATAGGTGCAAATTATGTCATCAAAAGCTAGGAAATATCGGGTTAAAAATGAATGTATTTGAGCAGATTTTATGAAGTTCTTCTGTTATTTCAGATTTTCTGTTGAGAAAGGAGGTCTCCTAAGCTGCAGATAAAGGGCAAAAAGACGGAGAAAGGAGGGCTACCAAGCTGATGTCACCGGGAGAGAAGAAATATTTTAGTTAGAAAGTAATTCTAGTTTCTTTTGGAAAACTTGGTTTGTAATCTTTAATTCTAGTTATCCACTTGATTAGCAAGTGAGTATTTTTATATTAGTTGCAAGTACAATGATAATTATTATGGGTTTTTGTATGGCTGTTTTTGAACAAAATACTTGGATATTAGGGAGCCACGTTGCTCTTTTTGCATTTGGGCAGGAAAAAGGAGAAGTTTATCCCCTTTTCTCCTCTTCATTAATGGAGTTGGTTGAAGCATTAATGGTGATGAGTGAGTAGTCTTCTATCTAGTTCAGTCTACCTTATAAAAGGCAGTCTAAGGAGATTTTCCCTCCACTGTCAAGTATCATTTCCTTGCTTTGCTTGAATGTTTGTGTGAATGAATACATTATTGTTCAGATGAAATTAGATCACCTTCATGCATAGTACTGAGTGGTAAGGATCGAAAGGTGATCCACTCAGTATAGAAGACTTTCACACACATATTTAACATGAGATTGAAAAATAAATGTTTGTATGCCTTGGGTTTCATTTGATGGATGCTTAACTAGACTTAATGCTACTTTGTTGTTCATTTGAAGGACTGAAAAGTGAAATATGTTCAGCTTAGTAAGAAACTAAATTTGCTTAATAGGTGATTTAGGGAAATAAGGTTAAGAGACCTCGGAACAGGATTGCTAAGCAAGGGTTTGTGTTGAAAGTAGGGAAAATTGCCTTAGACTGTCATGAAGGTGGATTGAACTGGAGCCCTTCATTAATTTAGCTCAAATCAATTTCCATTTCTGTTTTAATAACTAAAGTTAGTTTTAATTTGTTAATCAAACCCCCAAATTGAAGAAAACTCAGTTAACTTTCCTTTAGCCTATTTATTATGAAAAGAACAAGCTCATTTAAAGACCTCCCTGTGGGATACGATACTCTTGCTTGCCACTTTACAATTAGACACTATTATACTTGCTAGGTGTGCTACTTTCTTAGAGCAACAATGGTCACAAATTAGCAAACACTGATAGAAAGTAGCAAGAAAGAATGATAAGAATTATATATTTTTTGTTGATGAAAAATGAAATGTTTACAAACCTTTTATAGCTAAACAAGACCGTATGGTATTCAAATAAAGGTATTTACTTTGTTTCTATATTTGTTTCATGGAAATCTACCTATTGATGATAAATGGTCTGCTACCATTATGTATTTGACTGGGAAATGATGACTAATATGGAAAAAAATCCGTTGTCCCATCAGAATTCCCCCTCGTGTGTGACCCATTCATAAACTTACATGTGGAAAACTAATCCTAATCAGTCTAACGGTTTGTTTAACACAGTTAATGCTACAATCTCTCCTCCATTACACCTAAATAATTAACCCACGATTCTTTCTTCTTCAAAATTTTAATTCTGATTTTGCTGATTGCTCTGAAATTCCAAAATCAAATTTTCTGTGACACCGCTGAATATCCAACTCACTTCCAATACTTTCTTCATGTTTATGGGTTGATTAGGAAAACAAGGCTCAAATCAAAGCATATGCAGAGTCAAGAAGCATATCTTAGGAGGAAGGTTATACAAGATTCTGAATCCTTCTAAAATATATGAAGCAAAACTTATATGAGTTTATTTCTGCTCCGAAGCTTCTTCAATGGTGTTTTGATCATCATCTGCCATTGTAAATGTTTTTCTCACTGTAAGGTTTCTTTTACTAGTGCTATCTCAAGTGGCTAGTTAATATGATAGATGGATTCTTTCTTATTGTGAGTTGGGACTTCAATACCAATATGACCACTTTGTGGCTGGATTGATACTAAACTAAATTGAACAACTATAGTCTATAGACTGATGAGTTTCCTGATCCTCATTTTTTGTATCAAGGAAAAATGCATCTTCAGGCTCCTAACTAAAATTTTTATGTTGATTTAAATTTTTTTGACACAAGTATATAATCTATCTGTATCGAAAGCAGCTACTCTAATTACATTTTTTATCTTCTGTGCAATGTAGTTTAAGCTAGCTGGTGTGCTAAAAATTTCCAGGGGCGATTGAAGTCTCCAATTATCATTCGAAGGATTTGATATATACTAGAATTGCGACTTTGTGTAATATACCTACTATCTTTACTACTCTTATAATCCAGTCTATTATATCTTAAAAATCATTTCACTATGAGTCAATGGCGTATTGTGTTATTTATACAAGTGTTGCTAACTTTGATTTTAGTATAGTTGGTTACATTTTCTCTATACCAGTACTTAATTGTTGTAATAAAACTAGCACTGATTTTGAATTATAACTCTGTAGTGACATGTGATATCAAATTCTGTGAAATGATTGGTGGGATGTTTATTATGTAATTGGATAACTGAGATATGGAATAATAGATGCAGAAGCTGTTGAAGACTTGATATGAGTTCATATACAATGTTTATTTATTGGATATATACACAAGTAAAAAGAAGCATATAAGTATTTTATGGAGATAGCAGAGAGGGGATTGCTACTGCAAATGGTCACTTACGAAATGTTGTAAAAATGATTAATTCAGTGTAACAAGGTGAGAACTTGGAAATGGTTTAGCAATTGGCTTTGAAAGTTGTACTTTCTTTTATTGTATCAATAATTAAGATTTTTATTTTTGTATCAGTTGTAAATGTTTGTTCTTGAATTTCATGTCTATCTATTGTAAAATGAAATTGGTGTTCTTACTTTCTACCTTAATTTTCTTTTTATTGTTAATATGCATTTGGTGGTAAATACTAGTACTATTTATCAAAGTAATAGTTATTTGGTGAAAAACTTGCATATTTGAGAGTAATTAAAATTTGTTTTAGACAACGTCAGTGGTAAATGAATCTTCAACCATGTCAGCCACAACACTTTGTGCTAAAGACATTTTTGTATAAGACGAAATCTCACTAAGAGTTGAAGTCAAATGAGTAGATTATTTGTTTACCAAATGAATTCTGAAACAAAATATATACTACTACTCAAGGAATCGTACTTTATTTTCATTCTTGCCTGACAACCAAATCTTAATTGTCTCCGCACGGCTAACTTTGACAAACACACTTCTCTCTTAATCTTCTCACGTTTTCCTTCTGTCTTCAATTATTTGTCTTTTCTATTTTCATTATTCTAATGTGTGTTGATATATTGGAGCTTAAAAATTATTAGACAATTTCCAACTCCAATGCATACTGAAGGGCATCTACTTTGCTTATATATATTGAGGTAAATGACCTTCATCTCACACTCCTTCTATAATGTGTCTGCAACAAAATGGTATGAGAATAGTCCTCTAATTACCTCAAGTGTATATCTACAATCGAATGGCAGATGCAGAAATTACAAGTTACATAAAAAAACAAACCCAAAACTATAAAATACTGATTGATTGCTCACAAATATAATTACCATGACTACCAATTTTGTTTTCCAGAACTATAATGTACATTAACCATGATTTCCATCTTCCATTGGAATGAATGACGAGGTCAATCGATTGAATTAGAAGAAAAAATAATGGCAGCCATAGGACTTTTGTTTTGAAATTGAATATAATTGATGAATGAATGAAAATTGGAACGAATGTAGTCGCAAAATCTGAACTAGAACTCTAATGAAGATACGCTAGTCATAGAATTGTTGTTTTGGAATGAAATATAATAGAATTGATTGATGAAAATAAAATGGAACAATGCAGTTGCAAAACCAGAACTAGAATTCTGATGGAGATATGATCATTGATCTGATTAGGAGTAATTAGAGGAGAGATTGTAGCAGTTAACGTTAAACAAACGTTAATGCTAATTAGGTTTATTTTGCCACATGTAAATATTTGAATGGGTTACACACAAGGGGGCATTGAATGAGGGACAACAGATTTTTTTTCGACTAATATGATATTTTTATTTCTTTCCTTGATTTCTAATGCTCCCCCTCAAGCTGAGTGGTGGGGTCGCCAATGCTTAACTTGTCTAATACTTTAGTGAAGATCCTACCATCTACAACTTTTGTCAAGATGTCTCCTAATTTGGTCTTCAAATCTTATATATATAAGGAAATATAATCACTCCAGCTTCTATCTTTTCTTTGATGAAGTGGCTATCAACTTCCACATGTTTGGTTTGATCATGTTATACTTGATTCTCGAAGACTTTAATGACTGCCTAATTATGACACATTATTTCACATGGTTCAGATGGTGGAAAGCCAAGTAAGTAACATATGTATCCATAAGACTTCTGTGAGACCTCGATACCTCGAAATTCAACTTCAACACTAGATAATGTTACAACCTTTTGTTTTTTTGCTTCTTCATGTGACTAGGAAGTTTACCCCACCCCCCCCCCCACAAGAGTAAAGTAGCCTGATGTAGAGATCTCTGATCTATTGGACTCCCCTGCCCAATTTGCATTTGAATATGCCTTGATTTCTAGATGACTATTGTTTTTTAACAGTAAACCATATCCAATTGTTCCTTTGAGATATCTTATGATTCTCTACATGGCCTCCATGTGATTTGTTTGAGGTTCATGCATAAATTGGCTAAATATGCTCACGACATATGAGATATACGATCAAGGATGCGAAACGTAGATCAGCTTGCTCACCAATCGTTTGTACTTTTATCTATCTGTGTTATTTGTTCCTTCAAGTACTCTTAGTCCATGATTGACTACTATGAGTGTGTCAGCTGGTTTGCAATCAATCATATTTGCGTTTCTTCTAACGAGTCTAAGATGCATTTTTTTTCTTACATATGAACATTTCTTGTTCAAATCTCAATACTTCAATTCCAAGAAAGTATTTTAATATCCCAAGGTCTTTTGTTTCGAACTCTGCGAATAACTTCTTCCTTAGCTTGGTGATTTCTTCCTCATCATTCTCTGTAATGATCATGTAATCAACACAAATTATCAAGCAAGTTGTGATTTCACCTCTTTGTTTTTCGCTGCAGTAGGGTATATATGACTGGTTTGTTTAGGCTCACAAGCTCATGAACCCGAGCCGAGCTAATATTTTTCTAAGCTCAATGAACTTCTATCCGAGCCGAACCCGATCATTTTCCTTCACGATCTGAACACAAGACTGTTCGATCTCGGTTCGGCATGTTAACACCCATATTACCACTATCACATAGATAATCTAATATTAGTTGATTGAAAGCCACGTGGCAGGAAAAAAAGGTGGAAAATCATTTTAATATTATTGGTGTACTATTAACAATTCTATTCCATAAGTTCTATAAGCATATCATAGTGTACAATAAGTGTATACCTTCACGGGTTCAAACAAAAAAAGGTGGAAAATCACTTGAATAATATTTTTAAGTATTTTCCTCAATTTATTAACCAAAATGTATGTATTTTATAATAATTATTTCCATTGTTTCAGTTAAAATAACATATATTTTGAACAATTTATTTTTATAAATCTGCTTGAATAATATATGACGAAGTTATAATAGAATGGTATTCTTTTTCCCAAAAGCTAAGGACTGGTATAAAGGACACTGAGATGTGACCAGCAAATGAAACATCACTATTAATAAATTAAAACTACACTCTACAACTACAAATAATGTTATTTAATGGACGCTTCGTAAAATATACACTCATACCGTCTATTTTGTGGAATTGATACGAAAATATTGTACAACACAACACACATCGCCACCTTTTTCTCAGTTGGAGCTTCAAATGAGACTTCTTTATTCATGCTAACATATTTAATGAGAAATTAAAATGATTCTTTTTTTCCCATTACCGGGCATTACGGTTACTTTTGTCTAATAAAAATTCACGAGTACTTTTGTTGCTTTTCTAGCATTATTCTTGAGGTTCGTAAACTTCAGATATCCTTTGGCCGGAATTTTAATTGGATTTTTTTTTATTATTATTATATTTTTATTTTTGTGCTCGATTTCTGTTTTTTACGCTTGGAGTTTTGAATATTCTCTGCTTATAAACCTAAATTGCACATAGTAGATGTTAATTGAAATTTCATTTTGAACCATCCAATGCCTTGTTCTATAATTTTTGTTAGCAATTCAATTCATTGCTTTCGTATCATTTTATGGAGAATATTATAGAAATCAACAACGACAACAACGATAATGCTAATGTTCATAACGATCATGCTAACGTTGAGATCGATGATGTTAACAATATTGTCAAAATCAAAGAAGATTAAAACACTCACGCGAGTGCAGTCACCTCCTACCCAGGAGTTTGAATAATGTCATACATTATAGGTAACTATATACTGTTATCACTGAAATTCCAACTAATAATTTTATGTTAAAAAATCAATTAAATTAAATTTAAATACATTTATGCAGGAAACCAAAGCACTGGAAAAAAATTGCTACAGTGGGGCTTGATAACTAATTTGAGACTCTATCTTCGACAAAACATTCACATGAAGATCAATAAAGCCACATTGGACGCTTTTTCATTGTTTTTCAAGTATATAAAATCTTAAAAATAAAAAATAAAAAAATAAAAAGAGATCCCTTTCAAGATTTGTGGGATCTCTTGCAAAAGTATGTAACTCTTTAGTTTTTGACTGCTGGGGAATCGGGGGACACATTTTCTCAAGAGTTATTTTTAATTTTAGTTTCTAGTATTTACTTTTTTTTAAAAAATTTTTAGGATCATCTTTTATACCAAATACATTTTTATCCACCTAAACTTGGTATAAAAAGTCTACTGCCCTCTTGAATTTTTAAAAGTTTCTCTCAGTCCTCTGAACTTGGCAGGAGTAATCAATTTGATCCCTAAACTTGGCAAAAGTATATCAGTTTGCTCATTGAATGTCACGTGTTAGGTTCCGTTTGGTTTGACTTTTCAAATATGTCTTTTTCTTACCCAATCAAAAGATGACAAGTGACACTCAATGAGTAAAATGATACATTTTTGCCAAGTTCAATGGTAAAATGATGCACTTATATCAAATTCAGGGAGTTGAGAGAAACATTTGAAAGTTAGGGGACAATAAAATTTCAGTGCCAAGTTTAGAAAGGTAAAGATGCATTCAGTCTTTACGTTCACTATTTTAGATCATGACCTTACTTACTAAGAAAAAAAAGAAACAGTGACATCATGTTTTCCAAAACAGACAAGAAGAGAAAGAAAGAAAAAAAAATAAAAACAAAATAATAAAAATAATGAAAATGAAAATGAAAATAATTAATAACTGTGTAAAACTTAAAATGTTAGTAATAATCAATTGATTGTGTAAATAAAAATGTCACTAATTAATTGTGCAATTTCAGGCATAGTAATAATGGTATCAACCACAGTTCCACGTGTTGAATCATTTAGGGATCATTTAGGCATCCTACTATATAATTTGGATTTCTTGTGATTTGAGTTGGTGGGATCCGATCACGCAATGTGACATTTTCTATGGACCAATTCCTTCTGAATTCAAGAGGAGCCAAAAGATTGATATATCACTGCAATCGTTTCAATGATTTCTTCGATTGCAATTACTTATTTGCAGTTGACAAATTAGTTAATTGGGTTAGGGTTTCTACTATCCTTATGTTTTTCACTACTTTTATGTTATTTCGAGAAGAAACTTGTATAAAAGAGATAGAAATCAAGGCAATCCTTTTATTAGAATATGCTCGGGTGCTTTTTGCTGCATTTGCAAAAAAGCAACTAGAGCTTCCTATCGATCATCTAGCTTCACTTTGTTGTTGATCCTCACACCACCAACACTAGGCATAATTACACAAATCAGTTCAGGTAATCATAGTCAATTTTCTTTCAGTAACTTAAATGAAATTAATTGTTAAATTGTGGTCCAAATTCTTATTAATTTGTGTTTTAAAGTAACCATAATAACAAGCTCGATAACAACTAATCCCAATAGATCAACTGTAAATTTAGGACACTTTGTACATCAGCAAGTTGAATGAGTAAAATGCTGGTAAAGAATAATGTACATATGAGTATCATCAATAATATTTAACATTGCTCTGAATGTATCCAAGACTTGTGGAGTTTTTGAAGCAATTCTACTAAACGGACTTTTAGGAGAAAGTAGATTCAAAATATATTCTCAATCTTTTGGTGTCATCCATGCATTGAGTCAGCCACTATTTATTTGCATTTACAACAAGATATCCATTAACCAAAGAAAGAGGGGCTAGATAGATGAAATCACACCACTCTAACGAATGAGAGCTGAAATTGTATTTGCAGCCTCAATTCCACAAATGAATGACCCATAATTTAAATTTTGTTAATTTCCAAAATCACAATTCCTCTTTCAACATTTTGATTATGCTTCTAAAAAAAGTAGTAGCTTTTTCTTTGCTTTGCTTCATCTGTCCATTCACAAATGGAAAACTCAAATTCGTTTTTATCAACTATTTGTGGAGGAGATGGAGCTGAGAGCGGGGAGTTGAGGTCTTGCTCTGGTTTAGGGTTTTTATTAATGTGTTTCATTTGTGACAATTGTGTGGGTAGATTTGTTGCATATTTGCGAGTATAATATCCCTTGCAGAATTTTTTTTATTTTAAAATAATAAAAATAGTTTGCAAAATGTATTATTTGGATTGAAGGGAGCTACTATTAATATTTACAATAGCTAAAATCATATAAATAATTTAATATTAATAAGTTCACATTTTTAAGATCTAATTAACATGAATAATTGTTCAAAATACAATATTCATAGACCATAAAGATTACGATTAAAGAGCAACATATATGTATACTTCCAAACCAAAGTAGTAGAGAAATAAAATGACAAAACACATCAACATAAGAATTCACATTTTCCAAATCAAGCAGTCTATCATGTAAACTGGATGGTGAAATCAAGTAGGAAAAAAGTGGAAACAACTATCAACAATTTAATAGGCTCATTTTTCTTTTTTTTTTTCTTTTTTATTTTAATTTTAATTTTTTATTTTTGTGGCAAAGGTCTTAGCCTATTGGTTGAGACATGTAGTTATGATCCTACGAGTCACATGTTTGAGTTCACATTCAAATGAAGTGAGGTGAGTTTTTTCTTTATTGTTATTGTAAGCCCACGAGACAATTTTTTTAATAAAATACAAATATCAAAAGTTAAATAGCAAGAGGAAAAAAGTGTTGACGATTGTCCATTGTCTGATCATGAATTCTTGGATGCTTCCTCCTGAAATTAGGCATCTTATTGAACTTGAATTCTCAGATGCTTCAAGGAATCAATTTACTGCTCAAATCCTAGAGAGAATATGCAAACTGTCAAATCTGCATTTCCTTAATTTGTCAGAGAACAATTTTTAAGGATCGGCACCGACGATTGGCCATTGTTTGAACCATTCTGAAATCTATGTTGCTCAAAATAAGAAGTTGTGTCAGGGAATAACAGCCTCCGATTACAAGAGAGGTTTGCCGTTGATACATATCTTCAAGGTCATTTTGATTGGGATTGGAGTCGCTTCTTTTATTGCGAGTGTGGCATTGATGCTAAGAAGGAAGCCACATGGAAGTAGTGGACTAGTGGAGAATGAAGAAAGGAACTTCCCCGAGACCAGCGGCACCTCAAAGCGCATAAGCATGAGTATTTTTTTGGCCGTCTCTTGTGAGACTGGCCTTCAACAATATTCTTGCAACCTCCGACGAGTTCTCCAAGAGAAACATGATTGGAAAAGGAGGCTTGTTTATAAGGCCACCTTACGAGACTATAGAACTGTTGCTGTGAAGAGGCTCACCATCAGAAAAGATGAAGACAAAAAATAGTTTATTGCTGAAATGAAGACTCTTGGTAAAGGTAAGCACCAGAACATAGTCCCACTACTTGGATACTACATTCACAGTAAGGATAAGTTCCTGGTCTACAAATTCGTAGAGAATGGGAGACTTGACCATTGGCTCAAGAATCTAAAAGTGGAGCTTGATTGGTTGAAATGCATGAAGATCGTTGTTGGTGTCGCGCGAGGGCTTTATTATTTACAGAATGATCCACACATGATCCATAGAGATATCAAGTCTGCCAATATCTTACTAGATTCAGATTTTCAGCCGCAAGTTGGTGACTTTGGGGTGGCTCGGTTGATCGGTGGTGAAAATACACATGTGTCGACTGCTAATGGTGGGACATTGGGGTACTTCCCACCATAGTACGCACCCTCGAAGAAGTCCATCACCTGCGAGGATGTGTACAGCTTCGGTGTGGTTATGCTAAAATTAGTAACCAGGCTAGGAGTAGTTCGACAAGATGATTTTGATCATTGTATCCTCTCCAAGTTCATCTTTAAACAAGTAGAGATTCAGAAGGAAGTTGAACAACTTGATCCTACTATTTGAACTGTAAATAGACAGTCAGATATGCTACGAGTCATGAACCTTGCTTGTAGCCGCATGAGTGAAAATCCAGCGAGCATGCCCACCATTCAGCATGTATTACACCATCTGATTAAATGGAGCTACTATGAATATTTATGATAACATGCATATTTAACACATTTTAGTATTATTTTGATTCAGCATTTGAATGATATACTACTAATTTATGATGAAATTATGTTTATTTAGGAGATAAAAACGTGTTGGGACTGATTTGGGCACAAATGAGGAAAAGTAAGGTGTTTTGAAGCATTTTGAAGCTGTTCTGGAAGTTACCCTGGAATCCAGGCTAAGGAATGACGATCAAATCTGATTATTTCGGGTTTTTGGAGTAAAATTGGAATTAAAGACTATTGTTTCCAAGTTGATGACAAAGACTTCCAAATTAGATTTACATTAATTATATGTTCATATTTTATCTTTTCCTTTTAGTTATTTAGGAAGACTTAATTTTCTTATTTAGTTTTTGAGTTTAATTAGGATTGTTTAAAGAATTATTTTAGGATAAATAGGTATAGAATTTCAGCATTAGGTAGATTTTTGACTATCTTGTTCTTAGTTTATTTTTAATAATAATTTCTTCTTTGTTTTCTTCAATTATGCGTAGCTAAATTTATCGTTCTTTCGACGAAGAGAATTACTTGAGGCTAATTATTAATCGTGAGGCTTGTTCTTAAGCATTCTCTTGAAATCAGTTTTCAAATCCAAAACGATAACATCTTTTATTGTTTTCCTTTTTATTTCTTCAATCTGGCCAATTGTTGCTTTTGAAAGGTTAGGCATATTGTTATTCTATTGTGTTTATACTATCATGATATAATAGAAAATTTGTAACAAACGAATTCTTCTAAAAGTTTTGTGGTTGGATTTGAATTAATACTTTTCTTTGTGCTATCATAAAGTTTTAAATTAAAGTTGGTTCTTACGCTTAAAGCCTTTTTGAAATTAATTCTTGTCAGCTATCTACATGTGCGTTTCAAAATTGAGGGTAAATGATTTAGCTATCTACTATCATTCTCGTGTTTAGAAAAGATTTTATTAATCGTGCTATCATGATTAAGCTAACTGGCTGATTAATTCAAGAAATTTACGTTTTATGCCCATGATCGATTGATATCAAGCCGAAAGTATTCCTTGGTCGGCAAACTCTTTCCAATTGAATTTCTATTTCTTTAATTTCTCGATTTTGTTTTTTAAAACAATCAACCAATTTTAAACCCCCCATTTTATTTATTTTTGTTTTTATTGGTCATTAATACGATTAAAATTGATTTTGTTAGTCTCT
>CATIWQ010370528.1:0-12990 GCA_949673415.1 Euphorbia schlechtendalii
GAGGTAGAATTACCCGTTATAAAGATTGTTGACTAGAGATGTGATTGGATGTGCTTTATAGAGGGTTTAGGTATCTTGTAGGGATGTATTTTTATTTGTTGATTGACTTTGTGGAAATAAAGTATTTTACCCCTTTAATAAGAATACAATGAAAAATAAAGTGGTATAAGGATGAGGTTGAGAAAATACCAATAGCATGCTAGTTAGGCTTATATGGTGTAGAACCTCGATTCATAGTGGATCGGACCTGGATTGGCCCTAGTGTGAGCACGGGATTCTTGGTCCCTCTCGTAAAACAATGATGAAAGGTTATCATTATACTTGTTCTCAAGGCTTTCCGGTTCCAAAAACGAGCTAAGATGACATCAAGAGAAGTTCTTCTGACCTTCTAACTCATCCTCCATGTTATAAAATATATTTAAACTTTTTATCTATTTAAATTCCTTTTTCTCAAGTGAGAAAATAAATACAAGTGTTTTTAGTATTAAGAGTCCCTTTTCTTCATATTAGAAAATGCATAAAACAATATTAAAAACAATACTAAAACTCAAGATTTATATGATAGAAAATTAAAATAACATATAAAAGCCTAAAAGTATAGTTGCCCCTCTTATCCACCTTCCCTAGGCTCAATAGGGTGTGCTGAGCCTGGTGCCCTTATAGTGAGGCTGGTGCCAGTCCTATCTTCTGATGACGGCCTGCCTTATGAGCCCCACCTTTGCCAATAAGATTGATGCTGATACTTGTCTTAAAATAAGGAAGGCACCGGGGTGGAATCTTTCTCTAACTTTGAAGCATTTTTCTAAAACTTTCCTCTTTTACTTTGAATATTTAATTAACCTAAAGAGAGGAGAGAGGGGGATGCATCATCATTTTGCATTTGGGTATCAGAGTTTGTTTGTGGAGAGAAAATCAAAACTTGGTGAAAAAGCTTGGATAAACTTGGAAAAAAAATCTCATTTCTCTTCATTTTTCCCTTATTTTCTTGGCTTAAACCTTGTTAGGGTGTTCAAACAAAGTTTAGATCTCTAAATTTCCTTTCCTCAAAACCCAAAAGTACTTCAAAATCTTTTATTATATTTTTTCAAGTTTCTTAATCAAAAGAACAAAAATGCTTCAGAGGGCTTCTTTAAAGGTGTCTGGCTCTAAAATCAGTAGAATGACATCAGAGAGGTAAGCTTTTGAGTTTTTGGAGACTTTCAACTTGATTATTGGTGTTTATATATAGTTTTTTTTCATTTGTAAGTTGAAAAGAGGTTTCAACCTAGTGCCCCTCTAGTTTGTTTAGCACTCCTATGATTTTTCGGTGCCTCTATGATTATTAGACAAGTGCTAAAGTGGTCACAAAGATGCTGCTCCAAAAAGGGCGATATTGATTGAAAACCCCCCTTTTCCACTTTTCTTCCTTGAGAAACAAAAAGATTAGCATTAATTCGGTCTATATTTTTTAGGCCTCTGTTTCGAGCCAATGCCACTGTAAGCACTAAGCCATCCCCGGGACATAAGATTAGTGCCGGTTTAGGGCCTACCTTATTAGGCTACCGCCACTAGCATGAGATAAGCATCAGTATGTCCTTTTAGATAAAACCTCCCTTTTTCCATTGGATTAAATTTCATATTTTCGCACCGTTTTAGGGTCCTCCAACAACAATTTTACATCTTCCACGATATAAGACCTTATTTTATTCCTTGTAAAATATCTAATTAATCAAAATGAGCAAGAAATCGAGTATAAAATGAATATTTTTGCAAAAAAATCACGTTGGAAACCTAAATTTCGTCTTTTTAGATCAATTAAATTGTGACACAATTAAAACCTAATCTAACTTATACCATATCTAACTAAGTCTTGTATTGTATATTAACCATTACTTGTGGTGCGATGTATAATTGTGCTAACCTTTTGTGGATGCATGTAGATTTAGGTTAGATGCTTGTTAGGTTTATATTCCTTCAGGTATCGCAAGTTGTAAAATCAAACGTATTTATAGATTAATTGTATTTAGGACATTTTGCATCTCCAATTATGTATTATTTAATCCATCCTCTATTTAGAAGCCCTTTATTTTATTTATTTTTCTTATGTGTTTATTTATCGCTCTTATTTATTTATCGCTTTCCGCATGTGAATGTCATAAATCGTTAAATATAAACCAAAAATGGCTGGAATAATCATCGAAATACTTTTAAGGTGGTGACATGTATGTATTCTAACTCAAATAACAATGAAGTAGGTAACTCATCCAGACCCGAACTATTGTGCGGTTTAGGCTTAAAGGATTTTGGTTGTACCGATTTCTCCGAAAAGTTTATCCAGGTGGAGACTCTATAACATAGGCTATAGATTTGGGCGTCAAGTATTTCAAAACTTTCTTTTCTTTTGATATAAAAAAATGCCAAATATCACAAGACTGGCACGTCACGATGACAGTACGAGTAAAACGTCTCTTGCTCTCAATTGCGACTCTACTTAGGATCTTTTTTCTAAACTTAAAAGTTTAAATGACTTTTAATGAATATTGATAGGTCATTAAATAAATTTATCCACCTCTAAAATATTTCATCAACACATATGCATTAGATGGCTCATCCTCGAGCTTAGGGTACCAAATTTTAGCATGAAGCCATGAAGGTATTACTTGTGAACCCATGGGGATCGATGATGCCTGGTAATTGGATCATTTATTGCCATATAAGCATGTACCTCCCTCAATTGCACCATTTTGGGGAGAGGATTCAAGTGTATTGTAGTGCAACAAGAGTTTTCTACATCAACAACCCTTGTGACCGAACTCATATAGCATCACCATAACAACTTCCCTTAGGCTATACCAAAATCTCTCTATGTGATATATGCAGGTTCGCTCCTTGACATCCTCATGGTGCCAAGATGATCAAAGCTTTTCGAAGCCAAACCCTTTATTTCGCAAGAGACATATGGTTGGAAGAATGTATAATTATTGCATGCATGCTATATGATATGTGTTTAATCCAATTTTCGCTATCCATTTACATATGCTAATAAAAAAGAATATCCACACCATGTACATTTCACTAACCACATTCTTTTGTGTAAACGCTAATTGACATAGGCTCATTCATTAATTTAGTTACGATTTTACAGCACTCATAAAGTATCATGAAATCATAAATAATCAAACCCAAAGCTTCAAGAAATACCTCATCAGTATTCATTAATCTTAAAGACTCTTGAAGTCACCTCACCTTATGGAATACAACATTATAACATGTCTACATTTACGATGCCCAATTGGTATCCAAACTTCTACCCAATTTAAGCCATGTGTGTTCTCAAATCATTCATTTCTCTAGATAGATGATCCCAAATATTCATAAAACATAAACTCATTCATTAGTCAACACATCATAAGGGTACACCACATTGTTTACCCAGAAATAAGAGTCCACACACCCAAGTTTGTCTTAACATGGGATTGTTACAATGGTAGGGCATTAGAACTATCCGTTTACCCACACTTTAAACCAAACATTTCCACTTTACTCAACACGTTCAAGGTTATCTTCTACAAAATCACATTAACCTCTCTCGACTCAATACTAAAGGTTAGGGGATGACTTCATTTCTTCAGGAGTGTTTAAAGAACCCTTTAGGGATCATTATAAATCTCATAAAGCATCAAAACATGCAAGCCCTAATTCCTCTTTTATTTGGCATTTAGCATGGGCACGATCGAGAGAATGCATCATTAGTTTGTAGCTAAAGGTCATCATTGCCAAAGAAGAAGGGATTCCGTACTCAGATTCGAGTGAGGGGCTAGATTCTAGCTCTAGCTAGTCTAACTCAACTTTGTCACCATAAATTATGGTTAATCCTTCTATAGATGATCTTAGTTGCTTGGTGGCCAACAACAAATGGTAGACCATAACTAGTAGGGGGATAAAAGTTAGGAAACAAGAATGATATGGATGCAGCCTTAGTTAGAAAGTTATCTAGCATGCAATTGTTTACCGCTCTCCAAACCATTATGAGGGCATATTGTTGATCTGAAGTAGCTTAATAAACACAATAGAAGGGGGAATGCAATTACTCCATTACTATTAGATTTTAAAAAAATTATTTACCAAGTTCAGTTTTTAGATGCATGTTGAGTGAAGCATGCTACAACTTCGCTAACTTAGTTTATCTTCAATCATTTATGAGTACTTTACTTAGCTCGGATTAGTTTTTCAAGCAATACTTGTAAAATGGAGAGAATGATGAATGAGTAGAATGCGATAAAGATAAGCGACAAAGGATAGAACTTCAACACTTGAGATTTTATCCTGGTTTGGCCACGAGCCTACCTCCAGTCCCCGGATTCCTTTCCTTGATTTAATCCACTAGTGTTTTCCCATCCTTAGGCAGAGAAGTCTTTACAACGGGTAGACTCTATTGCAAAAAGCACCTTTCTTTCTAACTACCACTCAAACACAATTTAGGTTCCCTTCCTAAATTTTCACTCAGATTTTCAAATAGAAATAGTGAAGAGAGGATTTCAAGTTATAAAATATGTCGCATCATTTAAAATGTTAAATCTAAAATGTTTATCTCTATTACAAACTGATTAGAATATTTGTGTTTGCTTTGATTACTTGATTTAGAATTTCTAAATGCTGGGAATACTTTGACAGTATTTCATTTCTTAATAAATTCGAGGTGATTCACATAGTTTGAACGTCTTCTAATTATACTTGAAGTTCTTAGAAGTAGTCGTTGCAAACTTCTCATCTTGATGTTCGCAAGTTTTTAGCTATACTCATTTCGAAAGTCTTATCCTCGGTAAAGGTGCCAAAAACTTGGTCCCCACTTTTCCACTGATAAGATAAAAGCTCTTAATGTGAATAGATGTTGTTAATACCACTTATCAAATAGAAAAATGATGATAACTAGAAGTATACAGTTGCTATGTAGTTTCAAAAGATATTGATCACACAGAGAAGGAATTCGGTTTTAAGGACCAACTAGAGTTATGGAACAAACGAAATAAGATAATTTATAGGGATTAAATGGTAGACTGATGAATAGACAGATGCATGAACAGATTAGAAATGATGTAAACTATATAGATATTCTCTAAGAACATGCATAGTAGAGAAAAACATGCAAAATCGTCAAGAATATTTCATACACTAGATAACTTTAACAAATACGTATCCAGACGCCCTGTAGAACCCAAGTTAATAGTACCTCACAGTACTCAAAGGTTTTGGTGATAGCAATTAATATGGGATAGTAAAAGTTAATTGAACACTAAGAATACTTTTACTTAGTGTAGGAAAGGCCAAGTGTGCGATGAGTGCTATATAGTTTAAGTTATCATCACTCAACTCATGCTGAGTTACAATTTTACTTATCCAAAAGTAATTGTTTAAGTGGCTATAATAATTACCATTACACATATGCTACTAACCACGTCTATAAAGGAACAGAATATTCCTTTGTTATATCTTAGGAGAAAAAGATGCTGAAATTAATAGACATTCCTGTGGTCCTCACAACATCAAACGTGGCTGTACAATGTGTCAGAAATTCCTCATTAGAATAAGAGAATAAGGAATGATCCCGTGAATTACTTCTCATATCAAAGATCTAAGTGCATATCTCGCGACATTATCAAAGTCATCCAATGAAAAGAAGCCACGTTTCTTGAAGTGCAAATCTCTCAAAGATCCAGACTGCTTGAAGAAAAATGATAATTTGGAAATGGAAACAAATCACACCATAATGTTCAATACCTATTTCTAAACGTCCTGAAATTTATCTCCAACGGGAAGATTTGAAAGATTAATTGAAATGAGAAATTGAAGATCTATGATACCCTCAAAGTTAGCAATGGCTAATTCTAAGAAATTTATAGCATAAATAGAAGACTGAAGCAGACATTCAAACTTGGTAAATCATCTTGAATTTCCTAAGAGCAAAACCTTGTGAAAATCTTCTCTGCTTTCAAGAAATTCATCAATAAGCAATCTGCAAACAATCTATAGATTTATCAGTTTGTAATAGAGAGAATCACTCATAGGATTAAACTTGTAAGGATTCAACATATTATAAGTTAAATTCAATTCACTATATCTTATTAATCTTGAGTGTCAGTTTGGGAAGAGTACCCAAACTGAGTTTGAGTGGTAGTTAGAAAGGAGGAACTTTCTATAATAGAGTCTACCCACTGTAAAGGATTCTCCGCCTATTGAAGGAATGAACCACTAGTAGATTAAAGCTCTGAGATGGTATCTGGGGACTAGAGGTAGGCTGGGGCCTGATCTAGGATAAAATCTCAGGTGTAATCATTCTAACTCTAAGCAATTAGCTTCATCAGCTTCTGGCTCATTCATCTCTCTCATATCGTTTATTTTCTTGTTATCCAACTCGCACTAAGTAATCTTTACTCAGTTAAAGGTTGAAGATAAACTGTGCCAGCTGAACTGAGTAGTTTATGCATTTTTTATATCACACTCAGCATGCATATAAAAACCATACTAAGTTAACTTAAATAAAAAAAGGTAAAAAATGTAACCCATTTTATGCATTCCCCCCCTCTGCTATTGTTATTCGCTAGTTTACAGACCAACAAGTGGTATTAGAGAAAGGTTGCTCATCTTTAAGACTAATCATCTTGAGTCAGATCCTTAAATGGCATACAATTACTTCAGCTAGGGTTCTAGTAATATAGTTCTTTTGAAGAAGGGAATGTCTGTAACCAGACCTTCTCTATTCGATGGTAATCACTATACATTTTAGAAGAATTGTATGAATAACTTCATCTAGTCTCAAAGTATGCAGGCCTGGTTTAGAATTGAGGTTGGCCTTAGAGTTTCTACTGAGGTTAGGAACGGTGTGTGTGTACCTATAGAACTAGAGGACTACAATGATGCTGATTTGAACCTTCTCAAAGAGAATACCGCAGCTATTAATTTGTTACACTGTGCACTTGATCTATTAGAATTTAACAGGGTCTCAATATGTGAAATAACATAGGAAATCTGGAAGAAGTTAGAGATTACCTACGAGGGGATAGACAAGGTCAAGGAGTCGAATATAAATCTCATGCTGAGAGAGCATGATATGTTCTCGATGGCTGCCAATGAAAATATTCAGAGTATGAATACCTGGTTCATTAATATTTTCAATGAACTAAAATGACTTGGAAAGGAGTTCAGCGAGGAAGATCTGGTCAAGAAAATTCTCTGCATTCTCACAATAGAGTGGGATTCCAAGAAGAGTTTAATCGAAGAAGCTCATAACCTAAGACCTACAACTATGATGAGCTGATAAGCACCTTGCTGATGCGTGAGATGTCATTGAGAAAGTACACAGATGACTCTAAGAGAAATCAGGGCAAGGAAAGTAAAGCCATTATTCTCAAAGCAGACTCATCTGACGAGTCCACCAGCTACGAATCTGATGAAGAAATGGCTCTTCTTACAAGGCGCTTCAAACACTTTATAAAGAAGGATGGGAAGTTCAACAACAAGAAGAAGCTTCCTAAGAAAATCAAGTCAACTTAGCAGTGATGTGGAGCTAAGGAAGAACTAAGGAAAGAGCTTAATAAGGACATTAAGTGCTTCGGGTGTGGAGAGAAAGGCCACATCCAGTCAAGCTGTCCAAAAGCAAAGAAGGATAGATTCAAGAAGAGTTTTTCTAAGAAGAATGAAGCACTTGTTGCTACTTGGAGTGATTCAGAAGAATCTTCATCTTCTGATGGAGAAGCCACTGATTCAGCCAATCTCCACTTGATGGCTATAAAAGTCAAGGCGAAGGCTCAGCATCTACCTCCGGTAGAAATTTTTCCGCTATCAACTCTGAAGCTAAGCATTGATAAGTGTATACTTACACTTGTTATCATATTAATTTGATACATTTAACACTATGAATTAAGTCATTTTTATACTTCATATAAACGATTTCATGTGGTATGTAGTTGTTTTCAATGAAAATGCAGATACTAGGTAAATCTTTGGAGTAAAATGATTTAAAGTGGAATTCTACGACAAAAGAGTGAAAAAGGTGCAAAAAGATGCTTGGAACTTAAAGATTTGGCTTAGGATCGAAGCTGTAAAAGATTGGCAAAGTTACAAGGAGAATTCTGAAGAAAAACTCAATTCACGGTCAATCATTCGCGATCGTGACTTGTATACATCAGTAACAGAAGTCTACCAATCAAAGATTTAAGGTAGAGACTTGGATGGTTTTTGGGTTTATCATCTTAACTACCGATCGCTAGATAAGCATGATCAACCGCCATCAACCACCATCAACTTCCAACGATAAGACACTTAACAGAAGTCAACCAATCATGAAAAGGTACCTATCCATTGTGGATTATATCAAAGCTTCTCAACCAATCACTGTGAAGAGATGCAATAATTCACCAATGGACACGACTCTTCGTTTGGATAGACGCAACCCTTCGAACTCTATAAATAGGGCTCCAAACCTCATTAATTTCGTGTAGAAGAAAGGGGTGAAAGATAGTGCATAGTGTATATATCGAGAATAAATATCTAGTTTCGCTACATTCACAAGTGTTAGCGAGAAAATGTTTAAGTGATTTGAATCCTTGTTTCGATCACTAGATTTCTCTATATTCTCGAGCGATTGTTGTATAAGTGTACTTGCAAATCACTTAACAATAAAAGTTTTTGATCTTCAATATTCGTTTGTTCGATATTCGAAAAGAATAGCATCCTAGCTGAGGTTCTGTACAGGCCGAGATCGAATTCAAAGCAGACGCAGGAATTGTGGGAATTGACGACTCCCATTAAAGAGTGGATACGGTTTGCTAAACTTTAGCGTTCACTTGTATACCTTATAACTTTTCTTTGCTTTCTACTTATACTTTCTATTTCGAAGTTTATGATATGTCTATGTGTCAGAATGCATATTTCGTGCTAAGTCTCTTATATTAATCAAGTTATATGCGTTGGAGTTAATTTTAAGAGTAGTTTCGGGGTTAACAATATCATGTATAATCACTGGATTTGTGATATAACGCTATTTAGTGAGCCAACATTTTTGGAATGTTAACTTGCTAAATATGGCTATGTGAGACTGACCCATACTAAGCATAGTATTGACGTTGTCCAAGTTTATATAATTGTCTTAACTCGTTTGTGCTAGGTTTAGAAAAGTTATTTCATGTGTTGCTTTGCGGTGAATCATTGAACATCTAAGTGTTTTGAACTGAGTTTGTTAGACTAGTTTAGTGAATTGTAACATCTTTGTTAAACTTGCATGTTTTCTCTGCTATACTTGTTCGTATGGAAAATCTCTATATTTAGATTCTCTAGTCTTCCACATCTATATTTACTCATTTTTTATTCTAATCTTCCTGTAACCTCCAATCTATTTTTATTTTATTTACTCTGTTTTTCCTTGTTGATCCTTAGACTTGGTTCCTTCCTTGTGGGATCGATATCATTTAAAACTACATCACAACTGTATACTTGCAGTTATCATCATTTTTCTATTTGATAAGAGGTACTGACAACACCTGTATTTTACGTGAACAAGTTTTTGGCACTATTATTGAATATAAGACTTTCGAAATAAGTGTAGCCAAATCTTGCAAACAAGTTATTAAAGTTATCAGTAGAAAAGTGGTGAACAAGTTTTTGGCGCCGTTGCCGGGGAAGGCAATAGCGTTCTAAAGATCAAAGTTCCGGGGATGTTAAGTATATTCTAAAGTTTTTATCTATTTGTTTTATTTCCTATACCATACAATTTTCTAAATTTCTTTCTAGATATGAAAAGATTATGAAATAATCATCTTGGAGGTGATACATCATAATTTTCCATCTTAATTCTTGACAAATAGTAGATTTTCTTCTATTTTTCCTGTTCGCATTCACGACTATCTATCACGCTCGTGAATTGTCCTACAAAACTTTCTGCTTTAAAAAAATTCTGTTAGTTAGGTTAGCGACATATACTAGTGATCGTGACCTATCCAATAACTATAGCTGTTAAGCGGTTATTCGATAGTTATTCCACTAAAAATCTATTAATTGATGCACGTATGTTCATCAATCATCTACTCCTGCTATTAAAATTTTTCCTTCGAAATCAAAACTTCTGACGAGATCCGCTATTTTTCAACCAAAGAATATTCAAGAATGGTACGAAGCGCCATTCCCTATTTATTCCGAGGAAGAAGGAGATCATTATGAAATAATCTGAGTTGCTGAATTTAAGAGTTCCTATACAATTCATAGGAATAGTCTCATTCATCTGGGTATTTTTGATAGAATTATGTATTATCTCAAAATACTTATTTTTGTCATTTACTCCAACTTTACTCTTGGAAACAATGTGAGTAATTGCATGGAAATGCTGGAAATAGTGGCATGGAGAAATGATAGACAAAATTGTTTGATCTGTCACCACCATGGGAAAGAATACAAGATTACGAGCAATGCATTGGAATAGTATTTGGGAATTCCAAAAGATTGTTTCTATAAGATGCCACCCAGTTGGAATCCCGCTCTAACGTGGAATCGCTTAACGAGCCAAACCGATTACGAATAAGAATCCACCTATAGCCTGTGGATTCATGATCCTTGTTTGTTGGCATTACACTTTTACTTAAGTGTTGCACTGTTTGGTAGGTCCAACTCCAATATTGTCAGACCTGAAGAATTGTTTATCTTCGAAGCAATTCTGGAGGGCACACCTGTCGATGTCTCTGGGATTATGATGGAGACACTTATGTCTATAACACAAAATATTGAATTGACTGAATATGGGTGTCGGACAATGGCAAATCTATTGGGACAGATAGGGAGATTACCCTATTTTATGGAAATTTTCAAAAGTGAAGATGTAATTCCGGCATTAATGATGGAAGTCTTATTTGAAAAAAATTTCTTAATAAGGTGCATTGGAGAAGATAGAATAACCTATGGTTGGAGACCATGGGAAGAAAGGGTGGAAGCGAACCGAGAGAGAGAAAGGGAAAACGGGTGAGAAGAAAACAGAAGAAATTCCAACCTCTATAAAAGGTTATGTGACCTTATGGAAGGGCAAATTTCAATCCATAGAAAAATTGAAGACATTCGTGCTTTACTGGTTGATGTCGAGCAATATTTAAGGGAATCATACTACGAGATTAATCGTATGATAGGATCATTTCCCCTTGAATAAAATTTCATCTTTACATTCTCAAATTAGAAAATTTGTATAGGAAGATTGCAATGTGTTTCATGTTTCATGTTTTTATTGTTTGTTTGTTTGTTTGCGTGTTATTGTTATTTTGTAAATTTTTGTTATTATAAATGAAAATTTGAACAACAAGAAATTGATGTTCAATTGCTATCTTCTCCATGAATACTCAAGGTATTATAGCAAATATTCATCATTTATATTTAACAAAGTTTGTTTGTGTTTGTGTTTCTAAGTTTTTATAGGTACAAGTCTAAAAATTGAAGAAATTTGAGGATTAAAGAAGCTCACGACCGCGATACAATTCACGCTCGTGATCACTGGATAACAAAACTTTTTGTTTCTTTTGTGAGGAGAGTATTGATCACGACTGGCCTTCACAATCGCGATACGACAAAATTATAACCGCTACAGATCACGAACTGACACGCGAAAGATGGCTAAAACTGCCGTTAACGGCTAGTTTTGACCCCTAAACAGCTATAATCCCATTTATGACCAATTAGAGACGCAATAAACCTCTATAAATAGGTCCACATTGAACCCTAGCCACCACACCTTCTACAAAGCCTTCAAATTTCTGATTTTTCTCATCTTCTAATTCAAGCATCTAAACCTTTTCAAACCTTTTTCTTCAAAACCAACATGACTCGCGTGAAGAGAGCAGCACAAAAGAGAGGAGCATGATCAATTTAAGAAGAATTTGATTGTCCTTTCCCATTGAGTATAAGAGAAGAGGGCAAGAGATTTCAAAAGCTAAGCAAATTGGATATCACCGGGATGATATTCCTCGATTTAGTTTTCTTGGAAACTCTAAATCTCCGTGAAGAGATGGAAGCCTACCTTTCAGTTCTTAGTCTTTCAAAATTTGTGGTTATGCGGTTCCCACAAAATCGAGATTGGATTCTCGAATGTTTGGTAACATTCAATTACGAAGATTCAAGGAAGAAGGTAATACAATTTTAGAATCAAGGACAATAATACCCCGTCATGAGAGAGATGATGAGTGATTGGTTCGGTTTCGAGATTGCTAATTCATCAAACATGATGGACTCATTTCAACCTAATCAAGTTTGGGCAAATTTATCGGGTAAGAGAGTCTTCAATCCCAAAAATTCTCCTAACAAACTTATTAAGGATGAATGCATTCTTCTTCTCCACAAATACCTTTCCACTTCAGTGTTTTATCGAGTAGAGAATACAAAGGTTCAAAAGAAAGACTTGTTTGTTCTCTCATGCGCTATGATGAAGCAAAAAGCAGAAATTATGGGTATAATTTGGGATATGATGAAGAAGAATTCAACGAGCATGAAGAGTAAAATTGGAGTAAAGAAGAACTCAAGAAGAACTCATGTGAAATATAGGTGTTGTCAATACCCCTTATCAAATAGAAAAATGATGATAACTGCAAGTATACAGTTGCGATGTCGTTTTAAAACATATCGATCCCACAGGGAAGGTCTAGTTAAGAAATAGAAAAGAAAACGATGAGAAGTTTTTTTTTTTTAAATAATTTTGAAGATATATTTGGTGAAAGTTGATAAGATATGCAAATAAGAAAAGTAGAGTAGACATGCCTTTCCTACAAACTAGTTTGGAAAGATGAGAACGCAAAGACTCAAAGACAAGACAATGCACATATATGACTTTCAACAATAAGGTTCTACACTCTCTAAGATTCAATTATGTGGCACATAAAGTTACACATGAAATGACTTTTCTTATCTAGGGTAAATGACTTGCATCAATTCACAAAAACCTGAATAACATCAATGCTATGCTTAGTACGGGTCGCTCTCACATAACCA
>CATIWQ010370576.1:0-22459 GCA_949673415.1 Euphorbia schlechtendalii
GGAAGAAGATGATATGATCGTGATCGATAAATCGTATGCAATAGAAGAGAATCAATAGAAGATAGAAAACGAAATTACAAACCGTAGGAAGAAAGAAAATGATGAACACGAGTTGAGATTAGGTTAGAATTTGAAACGTAGTAAAATGAAGAGAAATCGTACGGAACAAAAGGCAAGGAGAAAGCAGTTATTAATGGAGAGAGTAAGAATTAGTTATGGATGATGTGAAGAGGTTAATTAGAAAGCACGTACGGAAAAAAAAGGAAAGGGAATGTACAAAAGAAATTTGGGATTTGTTTTAGAATAAAAAAGTAATTGACCAAAACTTGAACAGAAAATTAGTTAATACAATAGAGCATGTTTGATAATTTTCCTATTTTTAAACTTCTTAAAAGTTAAAAAAAAGCTTTTAAATTATAAATAAGTTTGGAGAAAACATCCGTAAAAGAATTACCCATTTTAATTGAAAGGTTGAACCCGGCTTGTGAAAGATCTTCAACCGTAGGTCTCTCTCTTGTCCGTCATCAGTTCATCAAATAAATATCCCTACCCGAAACATGTCAACTCGGTGAGTATCGCTTTGATTTTTTTTCGAGTCTCTGTCTCTGACTCCACTCTTTGATCTTCTTCATGTTTAATTTGTTTCTCTTTGGTTCCTATCTCCCCCATTAGTACAGAGGTCAGCTTTCTATGTTTTTCGTTTAGATTGCTCCAACTAGAAACAATCGGCGGTTTCGCGTAAAATAGTAACGCCCGGGCTAAGGGAAAAGACCTGTCAATTTTTCTTCGAGAGATGAAGAGTGGCCTAGAAGTTTTCGATTTCAATGAAGGAGACGAGCTCCCTGACTTCGCAGCTGACAGATTTCTTGGCAAATTTAAAAACCCTAGCCTTGGCGATCCCGCCATTTTGAAGCCTGAGCTCCTTGAGCGCGGTAATCATTCTCGTTTTTTTGTACTAGAAGCTTTCTTTTTCTCGATTTTCTCATTGATCAAGTCCTTGTTAGATTCTCCTTCCTTGCAGGAGTTTAGTCATCAGTAGTATATAAGAGAATTGGTTTTTCTGATTAATGAATTCACGGTTTGAGTGGAATTGGAATGCAACTGCATTCATATTTTGATTTGTTGATTAATTTGCTTAAGATGTCATATGTTTATTGGTTTAGCGGAATTGTTGATCAGTTTGAACTACATTCTATCTTGCGGTGACACTATTGACCTTCACTAGAATTAATTATTAGTTCCAAAGCAATGTATATTGCAAGAGTTTAGTCATCAGTAGTATATAAGTGAATTGGTTTTTCTGATTAATGAATCCACGGTTTGAGTGGAAGTGGAATGCAACTGCAATCATATTTTGATTTGTTGATTGATTGGCTTAGAATTTCATATATTTTTTTGTTTAATGGAATTGTTGATCAGTTTTAACTACTTTCTATCTTCCGGTGGCACTATTGACCTTCACTAGAATTAATTATTAGTTCCAAAGCAATGTATATTCTCATGTTTGTATGTTTTTTGTACTTAGACAGAAATGTGTGAGAGTTGTGAGAATTAATCAAATTCCAAAACTGTTATGATTTTTGTTATCCTTGTTTGTTTGTTGTAAGAGGGAGAGGAGGAGCTAGGAGAAGCAATCTGTTTAATTTTGGCACACAAGATGCTTTTAAGATGTTATAGTGACGGAGGAGGTTTGTAGGTCACATTATGGTATTACAATAATAGTTCATCTCGAAACTTTATGGGCATATGCAATTATGCATAAAGAGTAGATTCTCTTTATTATTTTGTTATTGGCTGTTGGAACTTGATCCGCTGCACCGTGTAACCATGTTTGTATGAAGCATTGTTTTTATACGTTTTTAATGCTATGCATTTCATTCATCTTTTCTTAATTTGGACTGGTGGTTAGGTTTTTGAGAAAAGTTTTTCTTACAAGTCATTTACCTAAATTTGGGACTTGTTGATTTGTTGGAAGTAGAGATGTCTAGATGTAAACGAGTCGAACTGAGACCGAACCTACTTAAGCTCAGCACGGCTGTAAATGAAAATGATTGATTTCGTATCGGCTTGAATCTCATCGAGCTGGGAATATTTTAGCTCGTCTCAATCTCGTGACAAGCTCGTCTCAAGTTCACGAGCTTATGACCCTCAACGAGCCTTTTTTACATAGTTAATTTATTGACTAATTTTTTAAAAAATACATAAAGCCAAATGAAAAATCAACATTGTGAAATATATAATCCAAACAAAAGGTTAGACTGAGATATTAGATGAAAAAACATGGTTTCTGACAAATATAATATTTTGTAGAACATATTAATAAATATCTAAAACAAGAATATTAAATTTGATAAAAGTATTATATATCCATACAACACATATAAGACATTTTTAAAAAATTAAGTAAATAAAATATTAAACAAGCCTGCTCGCGAGCTTTCAAGCCGAACCTTAAGAAGCCCGGCTTGACTCGTTAATTTCTTGAATTGCTTGAACTTGAGTTGAACTTTATCAAGCCGAGCTTTGACCAAGTTGAGCTCGAACTGCTCGGGAACCGCTAAACTCGTTTGCAACCCTAGTTGGAAGGGAGGCCCTTTATGGTTTATATTGATTGCTGAAATGTTTAATATGGTATCATGGCATGTCAAAGCCTTTTTCTGTTCACTTGAGAAGATTTTTTGTTGTGCTTGAATTTAATTTGCTGTTCATGTCAAAATTGTCTGTCTCATTTCGATATTGTTGTTCCGGCTTTGCTGTTTCTGTTTTGAATAATCAGCTTCCCAGGGAGCAGCTATTGAGAATAAGGAAAGTAGAACTGATGCAAATGAAGGTGATAATCCTCATTACAGTTCCAGCAATGGTACTGCACCTTCTTCTTTGGAAATCGATAGAGAGAATTCTGCCACTCAAGATGCTACTGCTGGCCCAGGTGCTGCATGGAAGTCACAATCTCCAACTCAAGAATATGTCCCTTGTTCTAACATGGATACATTTAAATCAGAATGTTCATTCACTGAAGTTGAGGCAAGATTTTCAGGTGATGAGGCACCTTCACCTGGAAAATTCCGATCAACTTGTGCTCTTGTAGCCTCTCCATTAAATGTAATATGCTTGCTATGTTTTCCTGAATTATAATTTGAATCTTAATTTTTGTTTCTTTACCTTTGGGTTCCACTCTGTACAATTCAAGTGTGCTTTGCTGAAAACTTTGCAGAGTGAACTTGTCAATGAGAAATTAGGTGCTGATGGAATTGATGAGAGTTCTCCATCAAGTTCCATTTCCAATATTGCTGTGAATGATGGTACTTCCTTGCATTTTCTGGCTATTGTATAGTGTTGTTTTCTTTCCTTGAACATTTTCGTGGTGTTATGTAGACATCTTCATATTTTTTTCTTTAAATGTTTCAGGTATTTTTGATGGCTGCTCATCTCATAAGGTTTTCAGTGCACCTGAAATGGTAGTTTTTCTTTGTTAATTGTAATTTATCCTACATCCGAAATGAATCAGATTTTTCTTTCTTTTCCAGACACCTGAATTTTTTTTATGTAAATTAATAATTTTATCGCATTGCTGAAAATTCCATCGATGTATTGTTCTTTTTCTCATTTTTGTTCACTAAAAAAAGCCGTTCGATGAAGCTTACATCCTGTTAAAAAGCCTTTCCATCGTAGGCATTAACAGATAATTGTTATTTGTTACTTTTCACTTGTCGGTCTGTATTTTCTTGCTTAGTTGTGGACAATCTAGTCCTGTTCAAAATGTTTTTGAGGAAATGCTCGTTGATTTCAAGCTTTTGTAGTATATGGCAAAAAAGCTTCAGGAGCTGACCAAACCCTTATTGTGAAATTTACAGCTTGCCATAAATATTGCAGTGGATTATGTATCATATAGGGATAATTACCGCACTGGATGCATGGTTCAATTTTTTCCTGATGGCATTAAAATCAGTGGTGGAGAGCAAGAAAAGTATTTCCTTGAGAGGGGAATTAATGATATCATCCGCATTGAGTCTCAGCAACTCCGAAGGGTAAGCTGCTGTTAATTTTGTCTCTGTTACGCAATTCCTTAAATGTTCAACTTCCTATGCATTTTCTGTGCAGTCTGGAACTGTCTCTGTTAAGCTTCACTTTCTACCTAAAGATGCCGCCCAAGATGTTCATGCTGATGGTATGACTTAACTGCCTTTTTCTTTTTAGTGTGTGCGTGTGTTTGTATTTCCATGATTTATTGTTGCTTCGTGGTTTTCTGTTCCCAACTGCCTAGAGTTTTGATACTTGACACTGTTGAAATATGTTTTCAGATCTCTTTTTAAATTTCTTACTTTGATATTGATATCATTTTTACATGGTTATAATTTTACTTTGAATTTCATATGGCAGCTAACGAGAAATATAATTTTTATAGTTGCTGCGTATTATGCATTGCTTATTAATGATAGATGTGTTTACCATGCGTGTGTAAAATTTATATAGGTTTAGCAGCTGTAGCCCAAATGTATACAGTGTTAAATATCACTTTCCTCATTACTATGATCTCACATGCAGGGATACCTTTTATACCTGCATGTTTTTTCAATTTTTCACTTTACAGCTGTGATTTGTGGGGCATATATCCTGAGCCCAGTCAGTGGGAATCCTGGCCTGATAATTAATTGTACACCTGAGATATGTTAGACATTAACTTTTTTATTGCATATTGTGTGATATTTGATATTGGGCTACAATGATGATTCTTTTATATGTTCATCTATCATTTGCAACTGACTACAGGCAACCAAGATACTATATAGATATTTCTTAAAATGAAAATTTATTTTTTAAGGATGTGGAAAGTTGCATTGATTTCAGCTTATAATTCTAGTTGATGCTTAGAAGGCAGCTGTTCACTCTTTGTTTTATATTGCTATTTTTCTTCTGCTGTTTTAAGTCTTTTTGGAAGTTCTGTTTTTGTTTTGCTGATTGTTATTTGCATTCAGGGGTTGAGCTTCTGGAGTTTGCTCTGGTGGAGCCGAACTGGTCTGGGAAATTTGAAGAGATTACATCTCTGAATGCTAAATATTTAGCTGTATATTCCATTTTGTGGGAGTAAGTGATTTTTAAGTTCCCTTATTTGTTAATGTCTATTTAAAGAAGATAATTCTCACTGTAAAGAATATTATATTTCCTCAAATTGAGCATTGTTCCTATTCTTTTGGCACAAAATTGCCTAAGATGTCTTATTTATTGACTAACTTAGAGTAAGCGCCTTCAATAGTTGGCCTTAGAAGTTGACTAAGGCTATGGTATAATTTTCTATACTATCTTTGCATGGTCTGTACTCGGTCTGTTCACACTAAGCAAGTATAGGGTAGCTCATTTTAAGGTATAATCTCTACTCATCGTTAGATATCTCTAGAATTCAAGTATAAATAGATAAAAACATGCAGTTTTTTTTATACGAGGAAGATCTGCTGCCTTGATTCCCTTGCCTTACTCATTTTGTTGTGGATTGTCTTTTCACTCTTTTATTCTCATTATCCTTTCTATGATTTGTGTAGTACGGATTTCTCTATGGATGGTGGATCAGTCATACTTCGACGAACGTCTTATTTCCCGAAGTGAGTGATAGCTATTTATTTTCATCTTTCAGTGCTGTTTTTTTCTTATATCCGAATTTAAATCAGAATGGTTTTCTTTTCCAATTTTTAGATTCATTAAGGAACCAAATTTAAGTACAATTCATTTCTTAACAAATAATAACTATACAAATAATGAAATTTTAAATAATATAATACAAAATTACATAAATAATTGCAAGTGCTTTATTCTCCTAATTGTATTAAATAGTAATTGAGCTGATTATTAGAATATAATAAAATAATAGGACAAAATAGTATAATAGGATTGTAAGAATTGATCAATGGTGGTAGGAAGGGAAATGGTGATTTACAATCCCAACTATATTCTGTCCCTTCAAAATGGTCTCTTCCTTACATGAAGTTCTGTGCCTTGCAATGAATGTTTGAAAATGACATTAAATGAGTGTTCTTTTAGTCTGTTAATACTCCTTATGGAGGTGGTCTCTTTAACAAGCTGTGTCACAGCTCTTACAAGGGTGGTATGGTATAACATTTTTTAGTTTAATGGAGATATTAATGTTTTTGTTCCTTTATACTTACAAATGAAGTAAATAAACTATAATACATTAGTGACTATTGTCGGGGTATTACAGATTCGATGAGGCTGTTGAAGATGTTGTCTATCCTAAAGGGGATTCCGATGCAGTTTCAGTTAGTAAGAGAGATTTTGATCTGCTACAACCAGAGACATTTGTCAATGATACCATCATTGACTTCTACATTAAGTAAGTTCTTTTTAATTTTTGAATGATTTGTTTAATTTACGACCTTTAATTCTGTTTCTTTGACTTTGTTTGAATTAGAACCAATGTTTTTTTTTATCTTTTTGTGTGTTGAGAGGATGACGGGTTCTTTTGGTGGTTGGCTGTGTCAGTCCTTATGTTATTTAATCTTCATCTAATGCACATTCATTTCCAGAATTTGACATGAATAAGTGCTAGAAATTGAGCCCAACTCCCTACCATGGGGATGTATAAGCAATATTTAGATTGATTGTTTCTCTCTTCAGTGATGTTTAAGAAATTCATTGGCTTGGTTGGCAGGTATTTAAAAAATCAGATTCCTGCTGGAGAAAGGCATAGGTTTCATTTCTTTAATAGCTTTTTCTTCCGAAAGCTTGCGGATTTGGACAAAGATCCATCCAGTGTCTCTGATGGCAGGGCTGCATTTTTACGTGTTCACAAATGGACAAGAAAAGTCGATATATTTGGAAAAGATTACATTTTTATTCCTGTAAATTTCAGGTAAGTAGTTATTAGAACTTATTGTGCTTATTGAGTTAAACTTTCATAGGGAAGTTTTCTTATATGATACATGTAATTTGGTGACAGTCTTCATTGGAGTTTGTTGGTAATATGCCATCCTGCTGAGGTTGCTGACTTCAAAGGTCAGCACTTCTTGGTTTCATAATATATCTATTGGTAATCAGTTTCTCATGCATATTGTTGTACGTTGTTCCAGATGCAGACTTGGGGAAGGCTATGAGAGTACCATGCATATTACACATGGATTCTATCAAAGGAACTCATGCAGGTCTCAAAAACCTCGTGCAAAGGTATCTTAGTGTTTTTATGGCTCATAGCTTTTCAAGGTTTTGCATATTGTGCCTTGCTAAAAAACGGGATAATTCTTTTCTTATTCTTTGTATATCTTATCTACTTTCATGTTAGATTGAAAAATCCTCAGGGGTGAATGGATGGTATGCTTTCTTACAGCTTTGTCTTGTAGTGGTCTAGGACTTCAGTTCATTCATTGCAACGCTTTGTATTCTGGTTGTGATCAATTGATGCTTGTCGAAGTGGCAATTCAGTTCCCAGGTTTTTTTATAAGACTTCAAAAAATTGGGCTGATGTCACATTTTAGTCGAATTATCTAGCTCTTTCCTTTAGTATAAAAAAGTCAAGCTCTTCTCAGATTCATTAGTATTTTGGGGTGACGGGTCTCGCACTGAACTTAAAGGGATAGTTTGATAGCTTCTCATCATTTGGGATAATATTTGAATTTTGAAATGAGGAGCTTAATGCAGTATACAGAAGTATGCTGAAATTTCTATTACTTATCTTGTCTTACTGTTTTACATACTGATGGAAATCTACCATTAATCAATTCCTTTCCAAACCATCCTTTGTGTGGTTGTTAGTGGCTTGGATTTATGGTCAATCCAATCAAATCTAACACATTTGAGTGGAATTTTAGAATTGTAAAATATTTACTATAAAGTATTATGGTGAAAAGGGAAGCATTGTATCTTAGTTTCATAGTAGTCAAAAGTGCTCGCGTAAAGCGCACCCACCCTGTGCGCTTCCGTTGAACACAAATTACAAGAAAGTGTGCGTTTTGAAAAAAGGGCACAAGGTTAGATTTTAATGACTTGTTTTATTGTTGTGGACTATGACATGTAATATTTTTAATAATAATTAATTTTAAGTAGCTATAATTCATAAATTTTCTAAACCTTTAATATTTTGGATGAATTTATAATAGTGTGCTTTTTTTCCCTAAGCGAGCACTATTTTTGTGCTTTATGTAAAAGCGAGAAGCGAGACCCTAACGCTTTGCTCTCTCGACTACTATGCTTAGTTTCTCCTGTATTGGCAATATTAAACATGTTGAATGAATTCTAGCTTGTCCATTCAGCTAAATTGAATCACTATCTATGCACTGTGTTTTGGTATGCGCATAAACTACTCTATGTCGTCCTGCATTCTTTATTTCCATGAAAGCCTTTCATTTTAGTAAATACGAATATCTACAGTTATTGGACAATTTGAATTGTGACTTTGAGCATGAAATTGGCAGTTACTTATGGGAAGAGTGGAAAGAAAGGCATAAAGACACATCAGATGATATTTCCACGAGATTTTTGAATATGAGATTTGTCCCACTTGAGGTATTCCTTGATTATGATATGTTTTAGATCCTTCGTTGGAAACATAATGCTAATGTAACAAACAAGTGGCATAAAAGCTACTTCTAATTAGTTACTGAGGATGGAGAAAGGAGCGGTGTGGTTCTGTGGGTTAATTTTGGATGTTTATTAGCATCTGTGTTTTATTTTTTATGCTTTACTGTTACGCTATAGATCTTTATCTCCTATCATATGTGACTTGAAAATTTACTTGATACAAGTTTTGAAGCTCATGGAAATGTTCTCTGTATTGTTGTTATGGAATTAACCAAACTGCAGATTCTTACAGAAATTTTGGATCAATTAAGCATGCAAAAAATCGTTAGATGTGATAATGTAATTTGCGTTTAGAGACTCGATAAATTAGCCATTGGTGAAAAATAGAATTATAGTTATTGTAATTACTCCCTCCATTTCCATAAGTTTGACGTTTTACACATTTTCACGGGTTTTAAGAAGTAACTAATTAACACTATGGAAATACTATATCACCCTTCAATTAATTAACACTTTAGAATATTGGAATATAATTATGTTGGTTTTTCTTGGAAGTTGTATGAAAATAATGCATAGAATTGGAAGGATGTGGGAAATATACATCGGAGAGTGAGAAAGACAAACAAATGGAAAATTTGCAGGGAGTAGTTAAATGTTTGAACAGAAGGTGAACATCTTTTCTCAAGTTGTTTGCATTTTTTTACTTGCGAGTAGCTTATTAGAAAATATTAAGCGAGAAAAAGGTAATTTTGTGATGCTTTTCAGCATATTATGTCTCGATGTGTGTGGTAATATTGTATCTCTACTGAATCACTTAGCCTATGTATAATAGCACAAAAGCACTTTCAACTTGGCAGATCAGGACAAATAAGCTTAAGCTTAGTTGTGGTATCAAGATATCCCTTCATTTTTCACTTTTTTATGCTCATCAAGTCCAGTTTTGTGATAAGCTGAGGCAGCTATGTGGCTGTAAAAGTCAATTTGCACTTGTTTGTCCCAATCTGAAGCCCTTTCTATACAGAATGGATGTTATTTAGCGACAAATTATAAACCGGCAAGTAAGATTAAATTGACTAAAAATATGATGGGTGAAGTGGATTTGTGGCTGGCCACAAAAGCCAAATTCAACTTTTTTGCCCTTTATGATTTTAGTTTTGTACTTGTATCTGAAAATATGTATGATATTTGGCTAAAAGTTGTATATTATTGCTCTGACATGTGGTTCATGCACTTGGTAGTTACCACAGCAGGAAAATTCATTTGATTGTGGCTTGTTCCTGCTCCACTACCTGGAGCTATTTTTGGCAGAGGGCCCTCCAAATTTCAGCCCCTTCAAAATAAATAAGTCCTCTAATTTTGTAAGTATACTTTATTGCGAGTTTCTCACTATACAATACTGATCAATGGCAATCTCGGAATTTTATATATTCAATTCTTTTGCAAATTTGCATTTATGGTAATTGATTTGGTGCCGTCAAAATGGCATCTCGTCTGCAATAAGCTATATTCATTTTGTTTGGTCTGGTTCTATATTCATTAGTGCTAATTCCCCATTTCTATGGGCAGTTGACTGTAGACTGGTTCCACCCTGCGGAGGCTTCTCTGAAGCGAACTCTTATTCAGAGGCTAATCTCTGGGCTTCTCGATAATCATACTCGGGAACTTTCGTTTCCTGACCGCAGTGATGAACCAGACCCTTGTTTTCCACAAAATAACATGAATGAATCTGCAGTCCAGTTAGTTTCAGAGAGATGCATTTCAGCTGTAGCTTGTCATGGGGAAGTATCAAGTTGCGATGCCAATCAAGGGATTGAAATCACTTTATTGCAATCTTCTTCGAGGAATGTTGATTGTGTTAGTGATTCAGGATTGGTTCTCAGGGAACTATTCGAGCCAGGAGTTGCTGAAGGATCATTAATAGCACAGTGTCCGTCCTTTGTTGAACCCTCATATTTCTGTCATAATGGTGCTATGTCACAGCAAGTAGAGGTATTGTGTTTGTAATTCACGGCAAATTTTCAACTTCCGTTTTTTTTACATTTAAAAATAACAAAGCTTTTGGGTTGATACTCCGATGTTTATGTCATTTTTTTAATCGCAACAGGATGTTGATAATGATGATGATGATGATGATGAAAACGAGGAGGAATTCGCGTATTTCTCTTCTGGGAATTCCATTCCTTTTACACTTGCAGGGTATGGGGCCAATCCTTCATGGAAACAGCGCGAGAATGATGTTTTTCCTCGAGAAACATCAGCAGCATGTGCCTCCGATGATTCTGATGTTGGAATAATCGAAAATTGCGCGGTTCAGAAAGATGAGGATCTGTTTCAAGGAGATGGAGTTGATAAACAAGCATCTCAATCAACGGAAAAGACGGACTCTTTGGCTGGGGCACACGCTTCTATCTGTAACGAGGACCTAAAATCCACTTTGATGGAAATTACAAATGAAAACAGCAACTTTTCCTTTTGTCAAGAAGATGTCGCTATGGGCTTTAAAATGTTAGAAAATGGATTACATCAGCAATCGGAGGCAGAGATCAACAGTGGCCATGAGAAACAATCAAACGGCAGTGATATGGTAGCAGAATCAGAGAAGCAAGGGATGGAGGGTAAATTGGTAACCGAGTCAGATGAGAAGCAAGCGATGGAGGGTAATATGGTAAATGAGTCAGAAGAGAAGCAATCGATGGAGGGTAATATGGTAAATGAGTCAGAAGAGAAGCAAGCGATGGAGGGTAATATGGTAACTGGATCAGATAACAAAGAGAGTAACGTGATACTGGGTTCAGATGAGAAGCAATCAATAGAGGAGGTTAAGTTGGTGGTGGAATTGGACAAGAAGCACACAATGGAGGATATCAATTTGAAGAGGGAATGTGATGAGATGCAAACAATACAAGACAGTAACGTGGTGGTGGCAGGATCAGATGATCGGACGGCTACAAAAAGGCAGAGGGTTACACTGACTGATGAAGGGGAAGATCTGACTGGAAACATGTCTGAGGATCTCCATTCGTAATGAAGTCTTTAGAAGGAGCTCTCCTTGAGGATTTGTTTTTGTTAAAATATGCCATTATGTGAATAGTGGACATATTTTGCATGTAGTTAATATATAGTATGTACGTGGTTATTATTTTCATACGTAGGAATTAAACATTTCTCTGACCCTAATTTAGTAAAATATCTGATTGTTCATTCACCGGGAAATTAGCTCCAACACTAGCCATTTTGACAACAAATTGCTTCGCGGGAAACTCTCGTTTTCTTTCATTATATTGTATTATTTTAGAGCATTTGATTGAATGTTTTAAAACTCAAACCTCATTTTACATGCTCTGTTAAATGTTGTTCGGTATTTTCTATTTACGAGTTTCATCAATAGCTAAATTGTTTTTGCACTAGTTTTCATATACAAAGTTAAACGTTACGTGGTTTCATTCATTTTAAAAAAGCATGGCTTGTGAAATGTTGTTTTTTCAAATGCATGCTTTGCGGTTTCTCTCATTTTTAAGAACATGCATTTGTAACATTTTTTTCCAAAACATGTTTTGCAATTTGTAACTGTCAGTAAAAAAAATTCACCTTTTAATTCGTTATAAAAAAAGTTAATCTTATCAAATTTAAATTGAATTTTTGAAATTCAGTTAATAAAATACAATAAACATTAATAATAAAATTTAGAATTTTTTTATAAGCATAAATATTTTCTTTAAATGTGACAAAAATTTAGAAAAAACACGGAATTTTCAAAAATATTCAAAATTTGATGTGCAATTCTTAAATGATATAATTAAATTATAGGATTGTTAAATTAATGGAATGAAATACATTATCTAACATTATTTTTAATGAAAATCCTCTCTAGGTTAATGATTATAAAACACACTACATGCTTTGTTAGTTTATCTAAAATAAATACTGTTTGAAAACAAAAATGTAATAGAATACATGAACCTGTGAAATCACCGGGTGGGAAAATTTGTAAATGAAAATTGTATAAAAAAGAAATTGATTTGCAAAGTGCAAACTGTAACTAAACTTAAAGAGATCTGTTTGAAGCAGAAACACCGTCTTTATTTTAGGTTTTGATTTTTCCCTGATCACCAGATCAGACACAATGAAGGAGTTGTTGTCAAGTCACCATTTCCAATCTCAGAGAATGGCCATTGCTGCTCTTCCCATCCTTCTGCTTCCAATTTTCGCTCCACACCTCTTTACTCCGCTGGGCCGAGCCTCACCTTCTCTTTTCTTGGTAAGAATCCTCAATCATTCAATCAATTGAACCGTCTATCGTTTCTAAATGGGATTTTTCTGTTTCATGGCAGGAGTGGAATGCTCCAAGACCTAGATATTTGCCTCTTCTTCGAGCTGCTTTGAATCGCCACACTGTAAGTAGGTGTTTTGCCCTTTTTATTTCATGATTTGGGTCATTTTTTTCATCTCTTACTAGTAAAAATGTCTGCTTTTTTGAAGTTTTTTGCTTTCCTTTCAGCTCAGTGAACAAGAGTCTGCTCTTTGGTCTCCTTTGCCCCATCAAGGCTGGAAACCTTGCAGTGAACCCCCCATTCGTTGTAAGTTCTTCGTCTTATTTGCAATTTGGGGTAGAATGGGAATGTTGTGTAGTTTTTGAATTTAGGATCAATTTCGCCACTGATACTTGCACGTGGGATCAATTTATCTTCAATCAAATTTAACCATTTGAGTTTTAATTTGACATCATGAGTTAAATTAGTCCAAAAACACACATGTCAGCATTATTACATGTGTAGATTCGGACTAGTTGATTGGACATATCAAAAGTTGATACCCAAATTGAATCATGGACCAAATCGAATTTCGATGCCAACTTAAGGAGCCAAATTTACCCTATGTCTTCAATTTTTTTATTCCAACTATGCACTAAGGTACAGTTTTTCTGACAAATTTTGATATGATATGTTGAAGCATTGCCACAAAAGTCTCAAGGCTACATCCAAGTATTTCTTGATGGAGGGTTAAACCAGCAAAGGATGGGAGTAAGTTACTTTGCCAAATACATTTTTCTCATCAATTATTTACATGAATGTTTCGATTTGTTTCTGTTGGCAGTTATATGCTTACGAGTTTCTTTTTCATGCTCATCTTTTTTCCTTCGTTTACAAGATATGTGATGCCGTTGCTGTTGCTAAAATACTAAATGCAACTCTTGTGATCCCATACCTTGAAGTAAATCCCGTCTGGCAAGATTCAAGGTAAATCATGAGGAACTAAGACAAACCTGAATTTGTGGTATTTTCGCCTTAAAGTTTCTATCTTTTCTGCTTCCGCAGTTCATTTATGGATATATTTAATGTTGAGCACTTCATTGACATCCTACGTCATGAGGTTGCTATTGTGAAAGAGCCACCAAGTGAATACTCGTGGAGCACACGCGAGTACTATGGTACTGGTATAAGGGCTACAAGAATCAAGACAGCACCTGTCCATGCTTCAGCTAACTGGTATCTGGAAAATGTTTTGCCTGTGCTGCAAAGGTTGGTAATTTGCCCCGTCATGATTTTTTGATAAAAAAAATCACTTGAGTTTTAATCCATGTTACTTATCGAGCCAATATTTTGGTTATTTCCCTTCACCATAATGTTTAAAAGTTCGCTTTCTTTTGTTTCACATCATTGATCCAGTTATGGAATTGCTGCTATCGCCCCATTCTCTCACCGATTGGCATTTGACAAACTACCTGCGAGCATCCAGCGGCTACGCTGTAAAGTGAACTTTGAAGCATTAGCTTTTGTTCCTCATATAAGATCGCTAGGTGACACAATCGTTAATCATCTCCGCTATCCTTCCAGTATACCACAAACTAAAATCACCACAGAAAGGAATCGCAACACTGACTCGGCAAGATCTGGAAAATTCGCTGTCTTGCATCTTCGCTTTGACAAGGTAATAAATCCTCACATTATACTCAAAATTTCTTATACTTAGTGAACCCTCTTGGAGATTTAGAATATCATCTCCAACTTGTTTTCTCACTGAAATTTCTCGATCACACGGTTTTGCACTGATAGTATATGTCACGAACTCTTACAGGATATGGCCGCTCATTCAGCCTGTGAATTTGGCGGGGGAAAAGCTGAAAGACTTGCTCTAGCGAAATACCGCCAATTACTTTGGCGAGGAAGAGTAATGAACTCGCAGTTCACAGACGAGGAGTTGAGAAACCAGGGCCGTTGCCCATTTACCCCTGAGGAGGTTGGACTACTGCTCGCAGCTTTAGGCTTCAGCAACAGTACCCGTCTATATCTTGCTTCACACAGGGTAACACATGTTAAAGCATCCCCGCATGAAAAGATTACGTTTTGTTTCTTGTTACAATTCAGTATTTGACAAAATTTACTTAGGTGTATGGTGGAGAAGCGAGAATATCAAGTCTGAAGCAATTATTTCCGTTAATGGAGGACAAGAAGAGCTTAGCATCGGCAGAGGAACTGGCTAAAGTTGAAGGGAAGGCTTCTTTATTGGCAGCTGTCGATTATTATGTGAGCTTGCAGAGCGACATCTTTATTTCCGCCTCTCCCGGAAACATGCACAATGCTTTGGTAATCGAATTTCTTTCGTTGAATGATTTTGATGGGCGATTTGGGATAGATTTCGATATTCGTTGGAAACCCCGTGAGGTTAAAACTATGTTATTTCAATGGCAGGTTGGACATAGAGCTTACCTGAACATGAAGACCATAAGACCAAACATGTTGCTGTTAGGCCCTCTTTTCCTCAACAAGAGCATTGAATGGCCTGAGTTTCAGGTTGCCGTTTTCAATGGTCATAAAAACAGACAAGGGCAGATTCGATTGAGGAAAGAGAAGCAATCTATATATACATACCCGATTCCCGACTGTATGTGCCAATAAAAAAATTGAGAATATGAGACGGTGAAAATCAGGGTTGCCTCATTTTACCGATAAATTTATTTAGGACGAGCCTGTATTCATTTAGATACGGGGAATGAATGGCATCTGGAAACTGAGCAGCAATTTGGAGTTCATTATTGGCATGTTATGTATGTACCTTGTTATTTAATGTGCCTGTAAATATGTTGGGTACAAGTAATTCAAGTAATGTTTGAATAGATTATATAAAAACATGAATTACATCAGTTTCTAATAGCAGATACAGCAATCATATCTGCAACTAATAGCTTTAGACCTTGTTTTTTCAGATAAACTAATATCTAATTTAGCAACTATTTACAGGCCTTGACAAATTACAGACAGCAATGCAACAGCTTTAAAAACACAGCTGCTGCACTACAGCACAATTTCACCAATAATTTACCAAACTTGCCGAATCCTGGCTAATCCATTTTCTGGCTACTCTGACCATCTTTAGTATCCTTCCCCGCTGAAGAGGGCCCACCTCCATTTGTTGTGGCAGCCAGTTCCTTCGATTCCAAAGACGAAGGAGATGGAGCAATTTCATCTTCGATCGGTAGCGTTCGTTTCAAGCCGTCTAAAGCAACCCCGAGAACAATGTTCTCCTCAAATGATGGCGATGTAATGGATCTTTCCCCGTATTGTTTAGCTTGTGAAACCTTTGAATTTATGCTTGACTTCGAGGCATCCTTGTCTTTTTTTGACTCATCAACAGGAATCAATTCGGCCTCGGTTTTTGTTTTGGACTCGGATGTTGGGGTAGCTTCTACCTTTTCGTCCTTTTCTTCGTTATTCAGTGTTGAACGTGCAGAAGGTTTGCTTTTCTCGTCGGCATGGATTTTATAAGGGGGTTCAATCAGCAATAAGGATCGTTTAGCAGCTTCTCTAGAAGTAAATATAGAGTCGGCAAATGGGATATTATCTAATTCTGGTTCTCTGTACATTTTCTGAACAGTGCGGATGGGTGTGGCAAGCCGAGCCTTATGATGGCTTATAACTCTAAGAAGATCCAAGAGTAGTGCTTCCTGTTACATAGCATTTGTGAACCAAAAGTTAGCCAAATGGCTAGTCTAAGAGCAGATATCATTCAGAGAACAAGGTTGCATTTACAACATTAATCTGTAATATATGACAGATACATCTATTCGACTCCGTTAAATTGTCCCAGCTATCCAACCAGATACAGCTGTAAGTCAGTCTAACAACTGGCGGGATCATACTCGATTCAAAAGTTAACGATTTACTTTTATGGTCTCCAATCATTTTGAATCCTTCTAGTGTAGGTTATTGTCTATAGGTGTGTATGAGGAAGAATACAAGTATATGCACCATTTATATGTAATAACTAATATACCACAGCAATCATATGATATATATCATAAAAAAAACTCTTACCTTCACACAAAGGTACTCCTCGAAACGTGAGGTTTTCACAAAGCATGATATCAAAATCTGAAAAAACTAGAGATTAATGAAGAACAAACAAAAACAGAGTAACCAAGACCAAACAAAATCTAAGATGAATTACCTTCAGAGCCTGATTCTCTGGATTAACATCTTCCAAGAACACTCTTCTATGCAACCTTTGCTGCTCTATTTGAGGATTTTTGGCAATGACTTTACGCATATCAGCAACAATGATCTGCACACAAACAAAAAAAATCTAGTCTGAGGTGGAAAAGGAAGAGAGATATCTTGATTTTCAAGTATAATTCTTACGTTAATTTTGTTGACATCCAAGTGACTGATGGCAAGATGAGTCTTAATGCGCCAATGAGTCTTCTGGCTAAGATTTCTCACAACATTCATGGTGAACTTATGGTTTGGAATGTGAACAGCCTCACGATCATCACCCCGAATAATTGTAGGTGACCACCAACCCACATGCTGTAATAATATAAAGTACCAATTTGATGAACAATAAAACCATATATCTGTAAAGCTATCCAGTTCTTAGCTTCAGAAATTTGTAGAGGGATCTGAATCACAATTTCCATGTTACTTTTATGTAGATCCATTTTTTGAAGTTTATGCATTATCAACTTTTCTTACTCTTGCGAAATTCCCTGTTTTTTTATAAGACACGCAAAGGATACAAGACACAAACCTCAACAGTGCCAGAAACTTCATAACCTCCGATCTTTGTCTGAATCCACTCATTCACAACAAATGGCCGTGTTGCATGGATCATTACACTTGAGAGAAAATTTGTAAATATCTGAATTCATAAAAAACCAGAGGATGGATGTTATCAGTTCAAGTGGATGAAAATCCATTAAATAAATCAATACATGAGGCTTGATTAAAATCTGAAGCAAGAAATTTGCAACAAAATTTGAAGAAAGCATGCAAAAACCAGAATGTTTACCTCTCGACCAGCAAGGGTGAGCAACACTGTACCAAGACCCCCAGCTGTCAGCCATTTTTGGGTAGAGAAACCCAGCAATTCCATGAACAATGATACAGCAGCAACCCAAACTGCACTGTAAACAGCTTTTCCAGCAAAACTAAACCCCATCTGCCAGAGCAAGAAAGAACTAATATAAAATAAATTATAAAAGCTTAAATACTGTGCACCTTCATCATTACAAAACTTCTAATCACCCTGACTCACTAAATAGAAGTTTCATTCAATGAATCAGAAGAACAAACATTCTTTGCTAGCATAATAATTGCACATTAATCTTTCCAACCAGGAATCAGAAGGTGAAGCTGGGTACATGAATTATTAAAAAGCATAATGGCATAATAGATGAGTTTAAATAAAACGAGACTTCAGCGGTGGGACGCATTTGCCAGTAGTAGTTTTCAAGGATGAAGAAAAGCCACCCTACATTGTACCATAAAAAAATACTAATCCACTTCAATTTGACACATCGTAGACATGTGAATGCCAAAATCAAGAATCGAAAAGAATACAAAACTCAAATAGGGTAATACATACATTGAAACAGGCCAAGCAAAACAAATCGTATCCATTAGCTATGAATTGGTTATTGTCAGCAAATAAACTTACATTATCAGTTTATCACTTTGCACAGTTCAGATACAAAGTTTTTATTCAAACCAAAAGTCCTAATTTTACAAATTGTAGTAAAAGTAAGCTTTAATTCGCTTCAAAGAATTCTTAAATGGAAAGTTCAGATTCCCACTGCAAGTATACAATATGAATGCAGCGCGGCTCACTACAGTTTAAAGGTAGCACGGTAACAGGAATGGAATGGGATATGAAACAATGTATAACGCGATTTCAAGTTGTCGAGATGGAAACGGGGAACGTTTGTGTCTAGAGTTTTCATGTTAACTATTTTATAAAAACAAGGCAAATCTCAAAAACATACATTTCCTGTCTCATCCGAGTTGTTCATCTCCGCATAGAACTTTTGTGCCTCTGGAATAAAGCTGTCAAGAGGAAATAGAGCCACAATTTAAAATAAAATTAACCGGACCCTACCAATGAAGCGAAAGATAAAAACAAAATGGGATGTCATCAAAATTCAGTTAAAGTCAACAAACTTAATATGCCTTCTGCAATTACCCAGGAACAGGATAATACAGATTTATCCAACAATCTTAACAATGACAGAAAGCACATATGACCAGAAAAAAGAAGCATAATCACATACAAAAATAATAACGTATTACTTATTAAAAAAATATCTAACATATGAATTGACAATGATGCTCAACATTAATTATAATCATAAATTGGGAAAAATATGTGACAAAATAAATGATAAACATAAATTCTAGAATCAACTACCAAGCATTTGATAAATTTTGAAACAAAAAGAGGAAAGATAACCCATTAATCAGTATCAAAGTGCTTGACAACTTTGACCAAACTAATTCAGTTAGAAGTGCATGCACACCTTGATAGACAATAGGCAAATGCCAAAACGGTTGAGAATGACTGTACAAAATTGAGAAGTCGTTGCTTCACAGCCTGGCTAGCTTCTGACTGAAGAACTACAGGATCTAGTGCTCTGGATCATACAAGCCTCAGTTTAAATGTATGCTCGAGTCAAGGGCAGGTAAAGTATGTAAATATGTATATAGATTCAGATTAACTTAAAATACCTGCAGATGAGTAGTGCTCCAGTCCAAAGTAGTAACGGTTGAATATAAGATGTCAAAATATAATGTGTGCGGCTTTTCTTCCAGTTATTATCAGATTCCTGCAGAAATTATAAGCTTATAAGATAGTGAAATTGGATGCAGTGGTAGCATTATTAGAATCCAATTTCTATTTAAACTAAATGCAGAAGAATAACAAACTTTATACCCGGAGAAAAACAATCCTGCTCAACCGTATTAGTGGGCCAAGACCCCGTGCAGCAAAAGCAATCACGCCAAATGCAGCTAACAATTTAAGCACAAGAGGATTTGCACATAGGAGCTCATAGGACCTGCAATTTTTGCCAGATTTTGTTTTCAATAAAGATCAGGAAAACAAAAGAATCGAGATATGAGATTGAAACATAATTAAACGAGAAGGTACAAGCAAGAAAGGTTAACCACAAATAGTTGGGAATTTATAAAAGAAGACTGATTCATCGGAGGGAACAAAAGAGAATAGCAATAACTTCAATGGCTATGCATCTATACAAAATTACCATCATATAATCAAAAGAAACATGGATAAGAGGATAATATTAATAGAATTGAAGGGAAATTTGTACAAATAGATTGCAGTGCAAGTTAAACACGTACTATAAATTTCACCAAATGCTGATAACTTGAGATGAGTACTAACAAATAGTTATTGAGCATGCAAAGCTGTGGACATACATCATGAGTTTTCCACACGGGGAAAAGAAACTGTATATCAGAATTGATTTACCTTGTAAAGGCAACAGCTGCAGATTTCAAAGCAGGAATCTCTTTTCCTCCACCTGACGTCAGAATAGACTGGCAGACAAAAACATTGCATCTTGTAGACGCAGGGTTCATTGGGCCATGTACACTACTTAAAACATGAAAACTCCAAGCATCCTGACGCTGAAAAAATGACAGAAAAAGTATCGTAATTATCCTCTCTACAAATAAATAATTTATAAAATTCCACAGAAGGGTATAAATGCATCACATGAGCAAGCTAAATACATGAATAACCACCTGAGGCACAACTAAAAGCAGATATCTGAAAGTAAATTAAATTAACAATGACAAAGAGATCGTAGTTACGAGCAATTAGAAGGCATTAGTGTCCAAATTAACTCAATAAAATAATACATACCACAGATATTATAAAACAGTTAATTATTGAGATCCTTCAAAAGCACATACCGAACTCCGGGATGAAAGATTGACATTAACCAAGTGTACTTTGCTCTTTCCCTTCCCCATCATACTCTGTGGGCAGCAACATAACGGAGAAATGAAAAATATAGAAGAGGCGTAACTTAGCTATGACTTATGAACATTAACAATTAAGAAGGAAAGAAAATTTCAAAAATACCGATACATACAAAGGGTTGGCCAATGCATCCCCGGCTATTGTGAATGCTTAATTCATGGGGTAATTGGACTGAATTAGCACGAGTCATGGCTGGATCCAAGGTGTGGAGTTGCCACTGGGAGCTGAATTTAGTGAATTTTACTTCTAGTTATGATGAACAGGTAATTCTACGCAAAGATCAATGATGTAACAGGTTCTAAGTAGGAAAGTATTATACCTGCCAAAATCAAGAGGCCATTACAATTTTAGTCCATAAAAAAGCAGATAAGTGACCGAATAGAAATCAATTGAAGTATATTCAGTAAGAGCGAAAAGGAAGGCAAAACGATTCCCAACTCCAAGATTAAACCCCTAATAACTTCCACGGAACTTTATTGTTAGCCATCCATCATATGTTTTCTTCATCTTAATCGTCAAATTTTTATCCCCTTCACTTCTAGCTAATTAACAAATCAATATGAAATCATGACCAACCTGTAAAAGGTAGCTTGAAAGCACAATTTCAGCGACAACGCTACTCCGTAAATCTGGATCAACAACGAGAACCGAAAGAAAAGGAAAAATTTTCCAAGAAATTTAGCAAAGAAAATTTTTCCTTTGGAACAAACAAAGGCATTAGTTATATAAAAAAAAACAGTGAATTCAATTCAAGTTTCTCAGCAGATTCCTCTAGGGAGAATCAAGAATGCGACCTTTTTTATGAATGCTTCTGGAAAGCAAAATTGATTTTGGAACTGAGTGCTAACTTGCACCAGAGGTTGAAATTTCTACAGCCAACGTGGTCCCATAGAATTATAGGGTTTTGGATTAAGTCAAATTTTAATATTAAATAAATATTTACGTGGCGACCAGTGAATTTTTCAATCGTTACGTAGCGCCTTTACTGCCCTTGGGATCTGTAGTATTCTTAAGATAAACGGCTATTTGCAAATGTTTCGGGTCGGGCACCCGATTCTATATCTTTTTCTTGACATGCTCCGCATGTTTTATCTCAATTCAACAATTCGTTTGCTCGGAATAGGGATGGCAACGGATCCCGGACCCGGTCCGGATCCGTGGATCTCGATCCGTTTTTTAGGGTTCGGATCTCAATTTTATAGACCCGTTGGATCCGGATCCGGGTCCAGGAAACGGGTCCGGGTCCGGATAATGAAACCCGGATCCGGACCCGGATCCGTAATTAAATATTAATTGTATTTTTTTATTTATTATTTACCTCGAAAATATTGGATAATTAATATTATTTGATATCCACGTAAATCCAATTGCATGAACATAATTAAATGAACATGTAAACTATTTAAAATAAGGTGAAATGTACAAGTATGGAAGCTGAAACTAAGAATATGATATTAATTACATGGACCCGTTTTGGACCCGGATCCGTGGGATCCGTCGGATCCGGATCTGGATCCATAAATTATGGACCCGCCGGATCCGGGTCGGATCCGGGTCCAATATATTAAAACGGATCCGGGCCGGGTCCGGATCCGGCCCGTTGCCATCCTTAGCTGGGAACCGTTTTCAAGCATTTATTATTATTATTATTATTATTATT
>CATIWQ010370616.1:0-21974 GCA_949673415.1 Euphorbia schlechtendalii
GATCTGTGATATAACGCTGTTTAGTGAGCCAACATTTTTGGAATGGTAACTTGCTAAATGTGGCTATGTGAGAGCGACCCGTACTAAGCATAGTATTGATGTTGTCCAGGTTTTCATAATTGTCTTATTTCATTTGTGCTAGACTTAGAAAAGTTATTTTATGTGTTGCTCTATGATGAATCATTGAACATCTGAGTGTCCAGAACTGAATCTGTTAGATAATCTAGAGGGTCATAATAACTTTGTTAAACTTGCATGTTTTCTCTGCTATACTTGTTCGTAGTGAAAATCTATTTATTTAGAGTTTCTAATCTATCACATCTATATTTATTCAACTTTTTCGTTCTAATCTTCCTACCCATAAAAATCTCTAATATATTTTTATTTACTTTTATGCTTCCCTAGTTATCTTTAGACCAGGTTCCTTCCCTGTGGGTTCGATATCTTTTAAAACTACATCGCAACTGTATACTTGTAGTTATCATCATTTTTCTATGTGGTAAGGGGTATTGACAATACCTACATTTTATATGTGAACAAGTTTTTGGCACAGTATTTGATTAAACTTATCAGTAGAAAAGTGGCAAACACCGATTTTTCTAAGTTTTGATATGTTTTTCTAGATCACTATCTATTGTTGTTCCTTTTCATAGATCATGATTGAGCTTAACTTTGCATTTTTTTCAATTTTGTTTTTCTGAATCTTGAATAATCTTCCTAGTTTCATGGACAATATTCCTATTTTGGTGCGCTATGGTGGAGTGTGGTCTAATGATTTTAATTTCATCAATTATGATTCTTATGATGTAATTATTAATAAGAATGTTAGTTTCTCAAATTTTAAACAAATAATTACTGAGAATGTTATTCTTTGATATAATGAAACTATCATTAAGTTTGAGTTTCAGATTTCACATTCTGATTGTCCAGTGGAAATGTGTAGTGATATGTTTATGTTTTTTTTCTACATTTGAGAATTGATAGTAACAATCTTTCAAATTATCTTCAGCATGCTTTGATGTTTTGGAGATGAATGAAGGTATTGAATTCTCTCTCTTCCTCTTTATTTTTGTCTTTAATTGCTGTATAAGAGTTGCAATATATTATGTTTTACACTTTGTATAATATCCGTTATACTTGGTATAATGTGTGATGTACCAAGTATAACACCTATTATACTATGTTAAAAATTTCTTTTAATAGCTTTTATTATTACGTTTTTGATTTTGTATATTTTGTTTATGTTGATGATTCTATAGATTATGATATTTCCTTTAATCTTAATTCATGTGAAGAAGCTATTTCAGATCTTGTTGAACATCATGGTATGATGGATTTAACTCTTGAAGAAGATGACCACTCTATAATTTTGAGAAAAATCAAGGAACGAGTTTTTAAAGAGATGGATAGGCCTTCTATTGTCATAGAAGATGATTTTATGGCAGAGCCTATTCGTATTTGTGATAGCGTTGGTCCTTATAGCTTATAGAATTAGTCATAGGGGGGCGGTGAATGCTGATTAACTTGTTAATTTTAGAGTTTAAAAAACTTTTCATGTTAAGTTAATGTATACTGAGTATAAATATGATGGGCACAAACTTAAGGATAAAAACATCACAAACTACTCAGCTCAGGCTGCTTTTGGTTTGGTCACAAGCTATGCTGAGTAAAATATTACTCAGCTTAGGATGGTTTTACAAGTAAAATAAAGATAGAGAGAATGATGTTTATGTTGAGTGAAAGTTGATAAATAATAAAGATAAGGTAAAGGAACTTTTACATTTGAGATTTTATCCTGGTTCACCCTTAGCCTACCTCCAGTCCCTAGATTCTTTTTTGAGCTTAAATCCACTAGTGTTCAACTCCTTTATCCAGGCGGAGAAGCCTTTGACAGTGAGTAAATGGATTACAGCAAGTACTTTCTAAGATAACTACCACACTTACAATTTGAGTACTCTTCTCAAACTGTAATCACTCAATTTTTAGAATTGAAAGCAAGACTAAGAACTCAGCTTATAATTTGTTGGTTCTTTTACAGTGAATGATTAGCTAGATTCTAAGTCTAATTGATTTCTCTATATTACAAATAGAATAAGAATGAGTTGTTTTCTTTGAGATTAGCTTGAGGGAATTTTAAAGGCTGTGATTGCTTGAACAAAGTTTTAACTCTTTAAAAATTTAAGTGATTCACCAAGTTGTAAATTTCTACTTTAGTCTCTATTTATAGGTGTAGATTCTTAAAAGTAGTTGTTGCAACTTATCATCTCTACTTGAGCTCCAAAATCTTTTCTCTTTACTGCTTCAATTTCTTCCCATTTAAGACATATTTAAAGATGTTTAGAGACAATGACTTTGTCCGTTGAGGCGTGATACTAATTCGTTGATTAATTTCTCATCAAGTGTCGATTCCTCAAAGTAAATATATTAGTATAGAGGGTGTGAGATGTAACATGGAGATTTGAGATTAGCTCTCTTACTAACATTACAGTGGTGCTGAGAAGATGGCACTTGCTAGATGATTCCTTTTTTACTTTGACTTTAGTGACTACATGCCAACATCATACTGACACCTTTTAACGGGTTGGACCACTTAAATATTCCTTTGTTTTCGATGCCAAATCATTTTTGAAACCTAAAATGCATCAAACTAGAATATTTTGTTTTCGCATAACAAATTAAAAGTAACTACGTTATAGTACTCATCATTACATAAAGTAACTTAGTTTGCACTAAGATATATCATTTAAAATTTTGAGGCTTAGTTGTTTTGCTACTTGTTGGTCCACTTTAGCCTTAATAATCATGCAGAGGGGGATAAATGCAGATTAACTTGTAATTTTTAGATTTTAAAAATGATTTCTAAGTTTTTTAGATGCGTGCTGAGTGTATGAAGCTAAGTGCACTTTTGGTCTAAAAATTGTAAACTACTCAGCTTGAGCTGACTTAGTTTACCTTCAAGCTATGCTGAGTAATCTTACTCAGCTCACAATGGTTTTCAAGCAGTTTAACAAAATAGAGAAATGATGTATGAGTGCAAACATTGTTAAGGTAATAAAAGATAATTAAGGATAGGTAACACCTAAGATTTTATCCTAGTTTGGCCCCTAGCCTACCTCCAATCCCTAGATTCCTTTCCAAGCTTTAATCCACTATTGTTTTTTTTCCTTCTATAGGTGGAAAAACCTTTACAGTGGATATACCATTACAAAAAGTACTTTCCTTTTTAACTACCTCTCAATACTTAGTTTGGGTACCTTTCCCAAACATACTCACTCATATAATTGATAGAAAATGAAGAACAAAGGATTTCAACTTATAAAAGAGTTGAATCCTTTATAATGTAATAGCTTAGCTAAGATTCTATGCCTATCTGATTTCTCTCTAACAAATAGATTGAGAAATGATTGTTTTCTTTTGGATTACTTGAAATCGAATTTCTAAATGTTGGGTTTACTTTAGTAGAGATTCATCTCTTAGGAAATTTAAGGTTTCTCCAAGCTCTATTTATAGATGTAGAAGGCTAAAAGTAGCACTTGCAAACTTTTCATCTTAACTTGATCTTCAAAATCTCTTCTCTTCACAGCTTTCAAATCTGCCCCATTTGAAATAAATTTCAGGACATTTAGAGACAATGATTTCGAAGTTGAGGTGACAGATTAATCTGTTAATCTTCAATTCATCAATAACATATATCTTCAAGAAAATATATTTAAGAGAGGCGTGTGAGATGCAATGTAGAAGATTGTAGTTGGCTGCTTAGCAAATGTTGCAGAATTGCGCGGAGACACTAAAAACGACGCATGTCAGAAGATACCTTTTTGACTTGTAAGTTAGTGAGGAATCTCCAAGATTACGTACTGACACCTTTTGGTTGTGAGGGCCACATAAATATCAATTTTGATTTCAGTGCTTTTTACCTGAAAAGTATCAAAGTTATTTACATCTTCACAGAAACAGTTAAAAGCACAAGAGTTATAATAAAGCTAAGTGTCTCAGGTTTACTTAGTTTTTCACTAAGCTCAAGCTGAGTTATATAGCATAAACTATGAAGCACACAACCACTCATCTTAACTTTCTCTAAGCGATAAATTAATCAAGTTTCAGCAAAGCTGAATTGTTTTCCTCAAAATAAACTCAAGTTAAACTAGATTAATTAAGAGTCTACTTAGTACCTAATTAAATTCACTTTCCTAAGTAATTTTTTAATTTTCAAAAATCTAAGTACTTTGAAGTAATATTATTAGATTCAACATGTTAGACATGATGTATACCCTAGAGGTAATTAGGAGGATATATCTTAATTAGTTATAATGTACAAACAGTTTCAGATTAATAATAATAATAATTAAGGTATCTTTGTTATTTATTAGTGCTTTTATTTATGTATCTCGTTGGTATCATATGTGTATAATATTATGTATATGCACATTAATAAGATAAAGTCCATGACTACTTCATAGCGTGAAAGTACAAGGACATAGTGGGAGCTCTCTGGTGTGAGAATTGCACATACGTGTTACTATGAATAGTCTAAATATCCCTAGTTATAGTTTCATTGAGACTAGACATCCATGAAGCGGACAGACTAGCATGTGTAAGCTTACTGCTTGGATTAGATCCAAGTAGTCAATCTCATGAGCTGAAGTTGGTATCTTGAGTTAACAGATGAATGTATTCGAGTAATACATTGGAGATCGCTATAAGATAGACACTCAGAAATAACTATATCCATGTGTTGGTGTTATGTCTTATTGTAGTAGCAGTACAAGTATTCTCAGACTTGAGATACTAGTTACCCTGTGTAGGAGTTGCTATACTTTGGGTCATACTTATTCATACCCTAGCGATCAAGATGATACAAGTGATTACGGGTATAGTTATGATTACGTGTTGGTAAAATGAGTAGTCAAGATGGGATCTATTACTCCTGATATAATGATATAATGGGAGATGTACCTTAGGGACCCTTGTTGAAGAAACACACTCATAAATCTCTGATCAAAGTATAAGATTGATAGAATGGGTTCTAGTCAATCATGACACATTATGGAGAGTGGTGTTCTTCGTGAACAAGTCTAATTCCAGGATGGCTATGGCTATTACATGAGCTAACACTTAACCTGAGCTCAATAAACTAGATAGTACTTCACCTAATGGAATGAGTGTAATGTATTGATTACTACTGCAGAACCATATCAAGTTACAGGCACGTGACATTTCGAGTATCATGGGATCATACTCCTTTACTAGAAAGCCCATTTAATCATCTAGAGTTATCAGGTTCCATATCGGTCTAGAATACTAAGCTTAAAGGTTCCCGGATGGGAAGCCAAGTTTAGGTTAACCTCCAGAGGCTCTATACTTCGGGATCCTATGAGGTCACACACTTTGGGTCTTTACCAGACTAAGTAGAGAACCTATTGACTAAGTATAGGCTGAGAATATTTGTTTCTTGAATTCGTTAGAAGAACTATTAATTAGTTGGACTAAATTAATAATTAAAGGGAATAAAGAGAAAATAAGGAAAATTGTACGGAGCGAAGCAAGGGAATTTTTCCCATTGCGAGTGGGCCCCAAACGAACATGGGATGTTTAGAGTGGGGCCTGCGTGGCTGCCCCATGAGTTGAAAAGATCGTAGGCTGCTAGTGCACGGGGTAATCTCGCACGTGCTAGCGGGCTGCAAGCATGCAAGTGCTGCTCATGGCAGCACTTACGTGGGCTTGCCACTCAAGCCCAAGCTTGCGGCACAAGGAAAGCCTACTGGGGCTTGCCTTTTGGAGGCAGCCACAGGTTAGCTCGTGGGTCCAACCGGCATGTGGGATGGGAATATTCCCATCCCTCATTGTGTTTGAGGGAGGGATCAAACACTCTCCCTCTCCCTATAAATAGGCATCCCCTCTCTCATTATTCCACACTTCAGCTTAACCTTTCTCTCTAAATTCGACATCTCTTTCTTCGTGAGTTATGCGAGATACTCCATGAATTTCTCCAAGCAACTAAGAATTCTATCGAAGGATCTTTCTATTTGAAGTGGGCCTTCTCAGTTTATATTTTTGGGTTGGTTTTTGAGTGGTTTAGCAGCTACTATCTACTAACTGGTTCTACCATAAAGAGGTTTTGGTCGATGAAGATCCATGTAGATCAATCATAGAGGCTATCCTAGTTTGTAGGCTTGTGCTAATAGAGATCTGCCGAATTGCTCTAAGGGAACGCCACATCCTAATCAAAGAGAGAAGCACACATCAACTGGTAATACTCTAAACTTAGATGGTAGGGTTTCTTTTATAAGTTTTAAAAACCTATTGGCATCTATAGAATGTTTCAACTTAGAATATATCAATCATGGCATTATTAGGAGATTCTTTTAGGTTAATTTTAAGTTTTGAAATTTCACCTTGCAACGTTGCATGTTAATTATTTTATTTATTAACAATCAGTGGTATCAGAGCTTGCCTTATGCTATGCATGATTGATTATAATATGTTGAAATTGATATTTTCTATGAATTGATTAAAGTATGCTATGCATAACTTAGGTTTCAATTCCTGTTATTAAAAATTATGTGATAACTAGATTAAGGTTTTGCTCAAACATAGTCTAGGTGATTATCTTATAAAATAGCAATGTTTTACCACATGTGTAAATGCTTTAATTGAGGGCTATCCCCATACTTCACTTAACTAAAGAATGAAATCTTTAAATCATAGTTTTCCATGGTACAACTAACCGAAGTACCGTGGATATTTTCGCAAGGATTGGACATGGTTGCTTAGTCACTTTAAGGGGGCCTCTCCTACTTAGAAATCTCCATCGGTATTAGATTCAAGAGTACCCAAGGGACTTTTATGACTTAGTCGATTTCTAATAAGAGAATTAAATTCCGCATATGGTTTTACAAACGTGATTTAAGTTGTTAAATTAAAACTTATAGATATAGGTGCAAGAACTTCAACATGGACCTTATTTGTTTTGCATGCTATGTGGAGTCTTGACATAATGGAATGATTATGATATACCAATCCCAAGCATGTTCCCTTAGAGTTAATAATTTCAAATATCCTAGAATTATAATTTTCATAATCATATCCATCGTCTAAGACCTAGACTAGGGCGAGACCAGCGGCACCAATAAAATCCCTACAACAATATTAAGGTGATAGATAGTCCTCCTATTATAAGTCATGATACGAAACTTATTAATGGATGTAAGCACATGTACAACATGCCTTCCCTTAACATGTGTTTGGTCATGAGACTGGATGGGGTTAATGCCTTAACAAAAATGGATTCGTTGTCAATATCATTGGAGCTAATGCCAAATTGGAGACACATTTGAGGATTCATACAATTAGGTACCCACATCACGGGAAAGAGAACTCAAATGGATTAGCAATTGCATTCGTTGTCTTGTTATGTCTTAACTTGCTATAGCGGGGGTCATGATAAGTGGTTATGGATGCTACCTACTAAGTAAAATTGATGGGACCAAATTTCCCAAATATAAATAGAAGGGGCTATTTGAATGTCAAGAAAATAGTAGGAATTATGTATTTAATTAAAGACCTAATATTAAATGCATGTACATATACTACTATCCAAACAAATTCTATGTTATATCTAGGTTCAATAAGAACACTAACACTGATATGCATTCGTTTGATAATAAGTTTTATAAAGGAGATAACTTTCATGAGTGGTTTTAGTGTGTGACAAGGTTCTTAAAGAGTTGGTCTGGATTATGTACTAGATGATCCATATCCTGAACTCCCTAGAGAAGATCCTTTGATTTATCAAATTGATAATTACATGAAGTGCAAAAGGGATTGTGATTTCACAAAGAACTTCATTGTCAATATTATGCTTCCAAGATACAAGGATCTTTGCAAAATATGGATATGGAGTCTATGATTATGCAGCATGTAATGATGGATGAACCCAAAAAATTCATGCCATCTGCAAGTCTAGGGGCTGACACCATAGCTGTTGAGTTTGCCATGACTGTTTATGACAACTCTAAACAGTTAAGGATATTGGGAGTTACTTATGATTAGGTTACCTTGAAACAGATTATAATGAAAGGTCTATCACATAGGTATGATAGTTTCAAAATAGATTTCTATGGCATCAGTGATTATTGTAATTTTTTCGAGATGGTAGACCTGTTGTAACAATATGATATACAATTTAGAAATAAACTTGAGAATCAACATGTTGCTGAGGATCGAAAGATAAGAAAGTTCATGGCTTTCAAGGTCAAGAGAAGACTCATGAAAAGTGTCGAAATGAAACACGAGTTAAGAGCTCATATTTCTAAACAAGTGAAGAAGAAGCAAGTGAGGCATCTACTTCAGGTATGTTCATACTAGAGAGTTTCTCTACAGTTCCCTATGAGTCTACTTGGATATTGGATACTGGATGTGGTACTCATAACTGTACTTCTGTGCAGGATTGCGGAATAGTAGGATGCATGCAAAGAGGGAAATGGACCTAAGAGCTGTAAATGGAGCACGGGTTGCTGCAACAACTATAGGGACATATAGCCTTCATTTCCCTAGTGGCCTAGTTTTAGTTTTGAACAATTGCTATTATATTCATGCTATCACTAAGAATATTATTTCTATTATGAGTTTAGCAATAGAGGGATTTGAAATTTTATTTTCTAATAATAAATGTCAAATTCGACGTAATAATGTTCTTTATGCTTGTGGAATATCTTTAGATGGCATTTATGTTTTAAATACTAAAATAGAAATTCTAAATATGAACATTGTTAAGAAATCGAGATTGGATAATGAGAAATCCTCATACTTATGGCATTGTTTTCTAGGCCATATAAATGAGACCCACTTAACTAAGCTACACAAATGTGGTGACTTGGGCCTAATGGAATGGAAATCCTATGGTGTGTGCAAACCTTGTTTAAAGGGAAGATGACTAAGAAACCTTTCAAAGGAAAGGGTCAACATGCCACTAGTACCTTGGAAATAATACATTCCAATGTATGCGTTCCAATGAGTGTTAAGTCATACGAGGGTTTTGTCTACTTCATAACCTTTATCGATGATTATTCATGATATGGTTATCTATACCTAATGAGGCACAAGTTTGAGAATTTTGACAAATTTAAAGAGTTCAAAACCAAAGTAGAGAAACAACTTGGGAAAAGTATCAAGTCCCTTCGATCTGATCAAGGCGGTGAATACTTAAGCCAAGAGTTTCAAGATTATCTAAGGGAGATAATGGTATTTTATCGCAGTGAACACCTCCTTATACACCCCAACACAATGGAGTGTCAAGAAGGAGAAATCGAACCCTACTCGATATAGTTCGATCTATGATGAGCCAAGTAGAACTCAGCAGATCCTTTTGAGGTTATGCACTTGAGAGTGCAATTTATATTCTAAATAGAGTGTCCTATAAATCAGTTAATCAAACACCATATGAATTATGGTATGGTAAGAAACCAGCTCTCTCTCACCTGAGAGTTTGGGGTTGTCCTTCTTACGCAAAGAAGACAAGTTCAGATAAGTTGGGTGCTAAGTCTTATAGGTGTTTGTTTGTAGTTACTCTAAGGAGACTGTGGGTTATACCTTTTATGATCCCAAGGAACAAAAAGTCCTTGTTTCAAAAAATGCTCAATTCCTTGACAAGGAGCATATAGTTTCGAAAGCAAGTGGGAGCAATCTTTAGTTAGGCACTCAAGAATATTAAACAAAAATCAATTAATTATTCCTACACCTGTTAAACAAGAAAGTGTAAGCATGGAACATCATATTATAACATCGACATTGTGTAGATTAGGTCGGGCTCCAATTGCTCTCGAGCGATACGGGTTTCTCATCATCGATGAGAAACATCTCTTCCTCATGGGAGATGATGAGCCCAAGACTTACAAGGAGGCAATGGAAGGCTCAGAGTTTGACAAATGGTTTGTAGCCATGAGGTCAGAGATGGACTCCATGTACGAAAATCAAGTTTGGAACTTGATTGATGCTCCAAGTGGGATTAAGCCCATAGGATGCAAGTGGATTTTCAAGAAGAAAATTTACATGGACGGTAACGTAATTACCTATAATTCAAGGCTAGTTGCAAAAGATTACAGTAAAAAAGAAGGCATTGACTATGATGAAACCTTCTCACCGGTTGCCATGCTAAAGTCTATCAGGGTACTCCTTGCCATCGTCGCTCATTACGATTATGAGATTTGATAGATGGATGTAAAAATAGCATTCCTTAATGGGAATCTAGATAGGGATGTGTATATGGAACAACCAGAGGGTTTTACATCCAAGGATAGCTTAAAGGTATGCAAGTTGCAGAAGTCCATTGATGGACTTAAGCAAGCATAAAGGAGTTGGAATATTAGGTTTGACGAGATAATATGAGAAATTAGTTTTGTGTCAAACGCTAATGAGCCCTATGTATATAAGAAGGCTAGTGAGAGTGTGATTGTTTTCCTTGTATTATATGTCGAGGACATATTGCTGATAGGATACGATGTTAGTTTTCTTCAAACAGTTAAGTCATGGTTATCAAAGAATTCTCCATGAAAGAACTTGGAGAAGCAACTTTTATACTTGTTATAAAGATATTCCGAGATAGATCAAGAAGGCTTTTAGGTCTTTCATAAAGTACGTATATAGACAAGGTTTTGTCTAGATGTAACCATGAGTAGTCAAGAAATGGTTATCTCCCAATGTCTCATGGAATTAACCTTTTGAAATCTAAGTGTTCGAGAACACTAGAAGAGAGACTACGCATGAATGGAATACCCTATGCCTAAGCGATAGGATCCAAAATGTATGCTATGGTATGCACTTGGCCAAATGTCTCACATGCGTTGAGAGTCACGAGTAGATTTCAATCTAACCCTGGTAAGAAGTACTAGATGGCCGTTAAAACTATCCTTAAGTACTTACGTAAGACTAAGGATATGTTTTTAGTATATGGAGAAGGTGATCTCTCTTTGGAGGGATCCACCAATGCTAGTTTTCATTTTGATAGGGATGATTATAAGTCCAAGTCAGAGTATGTGTTTATGTTAAACAGAGGGGTAGTTGTTTGGAAAAGTTTCAAACATGATATGATTGCAGATTCAACCATAGAATTTGAGTATATAGCTGCTTCAGAAGCAGCTAAGCAAGCTATCAGGTTAAAGGGATTTATTGGTGATCTTGGTGTGATGTCCAACATTGTAAATCCAATAGCTCTATTGCGAAAATAATGGGGCTATTGCTTAGGCAAAGGAACCACAGTCTCATCAGAGAAACTGATATGTACTTAGAAAATACCATCTCATTCAAGAGATAGTAGCTAGATAGGATATAAGCTTAGAATACATCCCAACTGATCATAATCTAGCGGATGGGCTAACTGAGCCATTGACTCAGGTTAAGCTTGACTAGCATGTTAACGAGTATGGCATGAAGCACATGGGCAAGCAATTAGGATAATATATCTTAATTAGTTATAATGTACAAATAGTTTAAGATTATTATTAATAATAATTAAGGCATCTTTGTTATTTATTAGTTTTTTTATTTATGTATCTTGCTAATATCATATATGTATAGTATTATGTATATGCGCATTGATAAGACAAAGTCCATGACAACTTCATAGCATAAAAGTGTAAGGACATAGTGGGAGCTATGTGGTGTGAGAGCTGCACATACATGTTACTATGAATAGTCTAAATATCCCTAGTCATAGTTTCATTGAGACTACAGACTAGCATGTGTAGGTTTACTCCTTTGATTAGATCCAAGCAGCTGATGTCGCGAGCTAAAGGTGGCACCTTGAGTTAACACATGAATGTATTTGGGTAATACATTGGAGACTGCTATAAGACAGACACTTGGAAATAACTATATCCATGTGTGTTTGTGTCATGTCTTATTGCACTAGTAGTACAAGTATCCTCAAACCTTAGATACTGGTTACCTTGTGTAGGAGTTGCTATACTTTGGGTTATACTTATTCATACCTTGGCATCAAGATGATACAAGTGATTACGGGTATAGTGATGATCAAATGTTGGTAAGCCGAGTGATCAAGATGGGATCCATCGCTCCTGATATAGTGATATAATGAGAGATGTAACTTAAGGTCCCTTGTTGAAGAAACACACTTGTAAACCTCTAATCAAAGTATAATATTGATAAAATGGGTTTCTTGTCAATCTTGATACATTATGGTGAGTGGTGTTCTTCGTGAACAAGTATAATTCCAGGATAGCTATGGCATTACATGAGCTAACACTTAATCCGAGCTAATTAATCTGGATGGTACTTAACCTGATGGAAGGAGTGTATTGTATTGGTTATGTAACAAGCAAGTGATGTTTCAAGTATCAGGGGATTTTTATTACTCGAAACATCACTTGCTTGTTACATGATCCAATCTGCAGTAGTAACCAATATTATACTTTGATTAGAGGTTTATAAGTGTGTTTCTTCAACAAGGGGCCTTAAGTTACATCTCTCATTATAATGGAGTTCACTCAACATGAGGGAGTCTTACATCATGAACCATGCATTCTATATCTTTAAAATTTTACTAAGTTAATTTTTACTACTAACTAGTTTGTTATATATTCCAAAATAGGGAATATTATTGAATATGCCTTGATGATACTTCATTGTATTTAAGTTTTAGAAATAACAAATTAATTAGGATGATAAAATTAATTAGGTACTAAGTATACTCTTAATTAAGTAGTCAGCTTGAGTCTATTTTTTGATAAATAACATAGATTGACATACGCTTAGTTAAGTTAAGGCTTAGGGTTACGAAGAGTTGCAGTGCTGAGCTATTTATTAACGGTGTTGTGCTAGAAAGCCCATTTGATCATCTACAGTTATCGAGTTCCATATTGGTTTAGATCACTAAGCCTAAAGGTTCCCAGACTAGAAGCCAAATTTAGGTAAACCACTAGTGGCTCTATACTTTGGGATCCTATGAGATCACACACTTTGGATCTTTACCAAACTAAGTAAAAAACCTATAGACTGGGTCTATTTCAAGAATATTTGTTTTTCGAATTCATTAGAAGAATTATTAATTGGTTGGACCAAATTAATAAGTAAAGGGAATAAATAGAAAATAAGGAAAATTACACGGAGCGGAGTAAGGGAACTTATCCCATTACGAGTGGGCCCTAGATGAACATGAGATGTTTGGCGTGGGGCATGCACCGCTGCCTCACAACCTGAAAAGCTCATAGGCCGCTAGCACGTGGGATAAGCCCGTAAGCTTTGCCCATGGAAGTGCTTGTGCGGGCTTACCGCGCAAGCCCGCTACCGTGCAAGCCCAAGCTTACAACACAAGGCAAGCCCGCTAGGGCTTGCCTTGTGGAGGCAACTGTGGTTTAGACTGCGGGTCCAAATGACCCACGTGGCTAACCTGCATGTGGGATGGGAATATTCCCATCCCACATTGTGTTTGAGGGGGAGTCAAACACTCCCCCTCTTTCTATAAATAGTCTCCCCCTCTCATTATTCCACACTTCAGCTCAACCTTTCTCTCTGAGTTTGACATTTCTTTCTTCGTGGTTGTGCGTGATCCTCCACGAATTTCTCCAAGCAACGAAGAATTTTATAGAAGGCTCTTTCTATTTGAAGTAAGCCTTCTTAGTTTATATTTTTGGGTTGGTCTTGAGCAGTCTTGCAACCGCTGTCTTTTAACGGGTTCTACCTTAACAAGGTTTTGGTCTGTGAATATCCGTATGGATCAATCATAGAGGCTATCCTAGTTTGGAGGCTTATGCTAACGGAGTTCTGCTGAATTGCTCTAAGAGAATGTTGTATCCTAATCAAAGAGAGAAGCACGCATCAACTGGTAATGCTCTCAACTTAGATGCTAGGGTTTCTTTTATAAGTTTTATAAACCGATTGGCATTTATGGAACGTTTTAACTTAGATTATATCAATCATGGCATGCTTAGGAGATCCTTTTAGGTAAATTTTAAGTTTTGAAATTCGGCCTTACAATGTTGCATGTTCAATTACTTTCTTGATTAACCAGCACAACACCGTTAATAAATAGCTCAGCATTGCAACTCTTCGTAACCCTAAGCCTTAACTTAACTAAGCCTATGTCAAGCTATGTTATTTATCAAAAAATAGACTCAAGCTGACTACTTAATTAAGAGTATACTTAGTACCTAATTAATTTTATCATCCTAATTAATTTGTTATTTCTAAAACTTAAATACAATGAAGTATCATCAAGGCATGTTCAATAATATTCCCCATTTTGGAATATATAACAAACTAGTTAGTAGTAAAAATTAACTTAGTAAAATTTTAACGATATAGAATGCATGGTTCATGATGTAAGACTCCCTCATGTTGAGTAAACTCCATTAGGTCAACAAAGACTCTATACTGAGTGGATTTCCTTCAAAAAAACACAAACTCCCCAATATTGAGTGAGCTTTCCTTTGAACTTGGGACTTGTCGTAATCAGATTCTCCATTAGTGGTCTATATTAATTCCTCCAAGGCACAAGTTATGCAAGAAACCAATAATACATGAAAGTTAAAGAATATCTTAACATGTAACAAATATTGTAATTTTTCATTGATAGACTTAGTAAGTAGACAATATGTGTTCTATACTAAGTTGATACATTATAAGCCCTATTATAATATTCACTAAGTACTACAACTAGCATATCTCTTCTTAGGCTCTCCTTTTCCTCTACCATGAGGTTGCTACTATGATGATGATGTTGGTGGCCTAGGCTGAGTTCTCTATTTCTACTACTATGGTGGATCTTGAGGTCTTATTGGGATAGAAGAACTTTGATGTTGGGCTTGTTTACGCGCATCCTTTTTTACCTTCTCCCCATTTGTTAGTTGTTCCGTTATAAACTGGTTTAGGCAAGCATTGAAGGAGTCAAATGCATGAGAGAACATCTCTTGCTTCATAGTAATGACCAGACCAATTTCATTCACGAGGCAATCTCTGCTAGGAGAGCATATGAGGTCTTGGCTTTCAAGCTCACTTAGTTGCAAATGGTGGCATCTGGTGAGGTGTGCTATAAGATCAAAGCACTGGCAAGCAAACTGTTGAAAGCATTGGAGCAATCCATGTAAGTCTCCTACTAATAGTGAAATCTTCAATTATGCTTCCATATCAATGATTCTAGGGGCGGGCTATAACCTGCAAGCTCCTTATCATGTAGTCTGTGTCTTTAGCATCCTCCAATCTAGTGTTCATTAATGCCTTGATGTTGTCTTGAATTAGGTTGATTTTGTTTACTAGGACATCAAGCTTTTTGTGTATAGTAAACCCATTTTCAGGATTCATTGATGAACTTGAATTAGAAAAGAGCTAGCCCATAGCAAAAATAATAGCCTTTTGCACATCCTTTGCAATCTCTTCTATGTTGGCCTTGATTACGAAGGAGGTTGCATTCAGCTTTTGATTTATTGCAAATAAATCCACATCAGGCTTATCTGCCTTCTTGATCACAACATCTACCTTCTCATCATTTTTCAGCATTAGCATGGACATTTTTTACATGATGTTTGCCATACTGTGTTGAACATCCACATATGTGTCCAGCTTTTCCAAGATTTACTTGAGGAGTTTGACCGTACTGATTTTGATGGTAGATTTGATCTTCTGCAAATTTGTGAATCTAAGTTGCCTAATCAGCCAACACACATTGAATGTTACTCAGTTGCATTGTTGTGTTGTCAATGCTCCCCTTCACTCTTCCAAACACAAAATTGCAATGACATTTAAGATTGGATTAGTGGAGACTGCTGCATTCATTTGAGCTGTAGAATTAGTGTTTCCGGTAAGGTTAGTTGCCATCTTATCCACCAAGTTCTTAGGAGCCTCTCTTGCAAGATGGTTCCTTATGGTCAACAAGTTCCCTTGGATGCACTCAAATTATTCAAAGTAGATTGACTTTGCAGGAATACTTGTGTGCTCTTCGAATTCAGGCATAGTAACCTTTTTCTTCTTCGCTGAAGCTGTCTATTCCTCAGCAAGTATACTGCTACATCTAACTTAGTGTTTGATATGAGAGAAGGATATTTCCATTGAAATCTCTCTAATTTTGGCTAAGATATATGAATCATCAGAGTCCTCTTGTTTCATCAAAATTCAAACATAGCATATTTGTAATTGCAGAAACTAGTCAGATGAGAACAATAGAAAGTTTCATCATTAGACTAAACACTGTTTATGAAAAGACAAATATAACAAACATGCATTATACTCTAATATGTTCAATGAAAAAGCAAAATCTGGAAACATGCATTATATTTTGATATGTTCAAGCAAATTACCAAATGTGAAAATAGTTAAAATAACATCATTAAACATGAATTTTTTCTTCGAAATTCATACATGTGAACTTCTCTTTGATTGTTTACTTGTTACATCAAGGTTTTCCTGCAGTCTGAAGTTATTTCCATGTTAATAATTAGGATTCAGAATTAATAAACTCTGAAATTAGTAGTGTCTCTACTATGCGATTTACTTTTTTCGATTTCAGTACCTTGATTTTTCTCGTAATTCTTCTGTCACTTTTTCTTGGTTGTTTATGCGATGAAGACACGATGGGATGATGTTTGCTGTGTTTGTTGATGATAACAAAGGAATGAAAATCGCCGGGAAAATCGTGAAGAACACGGTTAAGGAGCATGATGAAGACAATTTTTTGATTGGGTAGGGTTTCAAATTTTTGATTCTTTCATTCACATATAAGGAAGAATGTTTTGTAGGATGATGGCGTTCTGAAAAATAACACATGACATGACCCAAAAATATTTAACCTGTTATTTGTACTCCCATAAAAACCATAAGATTTTATTTGTAATAAAGCATTTTGACACTTTTTTTTCTTTTACACTATATATGAATTAAATTGACTTTTTTACCATTTGACTTTGTCTTCTTTGCATTTTAATAATCAAAGTTTTTTTTTTAATTATCAATTCATAGTTCTATTAATATCTATTCTCTCTATTTTAATTAATTAATGACGAAAAATTATAGAAAAATGACGAAAATAACATTGTTAATCCAAATTGACTAATTAAAAGTAACAAATAAAGTGCCAGTCTTTTTGAATTGAATGAGCATTATATTTTGCAGATGGGAGATATTTTATTTGTAACAAAAATTAGCTATTGAATATAATGGACAACCACTTGCTACATACATCTCACAGCAAAATAAAATTGGAATTTTCGCTGTACCAATTGGACATGAATGGTCAGCATAAAGAACATTTCTTGTAGTCCCCTTCTACTTAAGATCATTTAACATATTCTGGGTAAATTTTTTTTTACACTGGATTATGATGTTTGGGAATGTGAAATTTAATTGTTGGTATGGATGGAGATGCTCTTGATGAAATGACTCATGTTATATGTATTTAAGTAGAGCTTTGGTTATGGGTTGCTCGGGTACGAGCTGGACCTAATTAGACTTGGCTAAAAATTTTGTAATCCAAAACCATTCCACCTTATCTAATTTAACAATCTTGTTCTGACTGCGATTTTATATAATAATCAAATTCAAGCTCGGCCTGCGAGTTCACTAATTAATTTTTTTATAACAATAATTATAATAAAATAATTACACGTACGTTTGTACTACAAATCACAAAAATTAAAATGAGAAGCTAAACTTAATAAAAAATATAAATTTCCCATCAATATAATTTTTTTATTATGATTATATATATAATGATGAAAATGTTGTTGTCACGGTGCACTTGGATCTTAATACTAAATCAAGATTATCTTATGCTTTACTCAAATCATTTCGAGTTCTGGCTCGACTCGAACTATCCTTTTTAAAAGAGTGGTTATGGACGGCCCTTAAAAAAAACCGTTATTGCAATTGTGAGAACAGATGTACTCTGAAAAGTAATAATTTGTAAGAGAAAAAATTAGGAATACATCGACATCAACACGTTAAGGCTGCTAAAAATGCAGTCCAAATTGACTCAAAGACTGAACCCAATCAGTTCAATGATTCATTGCCTGAATATTCTTGTTTGTAATGTTTGTTTTTTTCTCAATAGTTCATGTTATTATAAATTATAAAAAATGTGCATTTGAAAAAAAGCAAAATCCCAAGAAAATTGGATAACTGCCAATCAAAGTTAGCTTAAGAGTAATAAACCTGTTGGAGACATGGCCTACCCACTTCATTCCTTTTTAGTATCTCATTTCTTTTATCGCAAAAGCACCTTTTTTTTACTTCCCCATTTGGTTCTTTTGCCCATTTAACCTTTGCGATATGCAATTTATAAATTTGATCATTAATTTATGCAATTTATTATCTTTTTGGTCTTGTTATCCAATGACCCAATAACCAAATGAATAATGTATATGCTACATGGGCAAACGGGCAACACAACATAGCCCCAAAAGGTCCTTTTGCTGACCTTTTTTAATTGCACATTTGATACTTAGCATACCGAAATTTAACATTTATCGGTTGAGCTTTAGAAATCTTGTATATTTGGTTGATTAACTTTTATCAAATGTCTTGTTCAAAAAGAACATGAAGTGGATAGACCAAAATGTTTTAGTGGCTAACTTGGTGGGTTTAAACACAAACAAAAAATAGCCCAATAAAAATTGGACAGAACTATATGTTGTTGGAATGATGAAATGTTTTTGTCACAAATAAATTGAAGCAGGATTTTATCACCAGACCAGACATATTAATTTGTCAATCCCATCCTATCCAAAGTTGGTTTATATTCTACTTCATTCATATTACTTTCTCAATAATTCTGTTCAATGTCTATATCATCCAAAACATTAATATATTACTATAATCAAAATAAATATTAGTTCTAATTTCTAAAATATTGAATCAACAACAGCTCTTGATTATCTCAATATAGAATGATGTGAGACTATATCACATTCAAAGTATTTATATAGAAGATATTCTAGAACAAATAAATGTTTTTATCTTGGCTGAAAAGGTGCTTTTGTCTTTTAGGTGTAAACATCATCTTATCATTTTCTTAGATATTATAACTTTTTGAGCAATTGAAATAAATGCAAAGGCATGATAAAGTTTACTTACATGATGTCTTGGGATTTTCTATCAAATAATTTGAAACTAATTTCCTGCATTTGATTTGTCTATAAAATAGTTATCTTAAAGGACACTTCCATTTGAGAAACTCTTCCATTCTCTGACGAATCTTCAACTTTTGAAGACCCTAATGCATCCTCTAATGTTGATAGGCTCTAATGATGCTTCTACTTTGACTAGGCTCTAATGCAACTTCTTACTTAGTAATTCTTGATCTGACTGTGATCTTGATTCTCACCTTAAGTGTTATGACATCCACTGAGCATCATTTGAGATCCAGTTTCAACAATTTTTCCTCATTTTGATGTTTACAAGAGAATTTTTCAAGAAGTTTAAATTTTCAAATTTTCACTTTGATATTTTGATTAATTCCCCCATAATGGTTGGCTTGATCTGAGTCTACTTGGACTTCAGATTCATACAAGTAGTATAGTTGGATATTGTACTCAGATCACGTGAATAATTTAGAAGTTTCATTGAAATTTTTAATGATCAATCAATTAATACACTAGACAAGTTGATTACAAAGTTATAAACAAGGAGCAAATATATAAACTAGCTAACATTGCCTAACTACTTCTTCTTTTAAGGCTGCTTCCTTGGTTGAGGTTGAGGTTGAGGAACTAGAGAAATATCATCAAACTCCATTGACTTTGGTTTTGGTTGAATAAGAGGATTTGTAGAAGTTGAACCTGCCTTAAATACCTCTCCCATTTTCCTATTGTATTAATCTTTATAATTCTGAGCCATCTTCTCCCTCAATTGTAAGAATTGATTATTTTAGATGGTGAATGAGAAAAATTTTGTTGAAAGTTTGTGAAGTCATTTTTCATAGTATTAAATTTTTGCACAATAGATTTCATGTGTATCACCTTCATCAATTTATGGATAAAACGCCTTCATCAAAATGATTTGGTGTTGTTGTGTCAAGAGGCAATGGAAAATCTATGAACCTTTGGAGGAAGGGAATGATAAAGCCTTTATTCTCATAGAAAGGAGGCCCATGAAGAGATAAGATTTTAAAGCCATTGATACATTGCTGGAGTTCATCTATGATTGTAGTAGTGGAGGAGTCACTTTGATTCATTAAATAAGATTGCATTTCATTCAATTTTTGTTCTAGAGGCTTCCTAAAACTAGAATTAGATCACCTATAAGAATGCTCAGTGTGCGCACAAGTGGAGAAAAGATTTTTTTTAATAGTCTACCATGTCAACCTCAATGTTAACCTGAATAGAATCCAAAATCTCTAAAGTTTTAGAGATCACATTTTTACAATAGGTGGAAGTAGATTGAATAATGTCAGTTCTAGTGCCTTTAATCTTCTCTAATACTGCTACATGATTCTCCTTAATAGCCTTCTAATTATCCTCTAACTACTTTGATTGCTTGTTAAACATCTGTTGGAATCCTTTCCATAGAGCTCTTCCTTCTCCTCTGATCTCTTGTCTCAAAGATATCTGAGAAAACTCAACTTCATTTCCAAAACTAACTTCCAACCCATCCATGGCTTACTCAAAGCTAAAGATACCAACATCATTTTTATCATGTAGCAGCCTATGCTCTTCATGTTGCTCCCTTTGATGATAAGCTACATGGTTAATTCCTTTAACCATTAAGATTTAAAATTCCATACTTGGCTTGTAGTGCTTCAATCTTCCTTCAAAGGATGGCATGATGGTGTTATATAGCTCAAAGACTAGTCTAGCTAGCTAAGGGAGTCTATTTGCCATTGACTTGATGTTTGCACCATTATGCATCAAAATATTCACACTTTAGCAATCCCTTGTGATAAGTGTATAATTACACTTATTATCAATATAATTTTACACACTAAACACTATAATTTAAGTCATTTTTATACATCATATAAAAGATTTCACGTGGTATGTAGTTGTTTTTGGTGCAAATTCAGATATTAGGTAAATCTTGGGAATAAAATGATCTCAAGTGGCATTCTATGTAACAAGAGTGAAAAGGTGTGAAAAGATGTGTGGAAATTAAAGATTTGGCTTAGGATCGAAGCTGTCGAAGATCGGTGAAGTTACAAGAAGAATTCTTAAGAAAAACACAATTCACGGTCACGACAACCATTCGCCGTCGTGACTTGATACACTTCAGAAGTAGAAAATTGTCAAACAAAGAATTCATGGTCATGACTTGTATATCACGGTCATGACTTGGACGGTTTTTTGGTCAAATCTTCTTAACTACCAACCGCTAGAAAAGAATGATCAACCACCATCAACTACCAACTAAAAGAAACTTATCAGAAGTCAACCAATCATGAATAGATGCCTATCCATTGTGGATAAGATTAAAGCTTCTCAACCAATCATAATGAAGTGATGCAATCTTTTACCAATGGTCACAACTCTTCATTTGGATAGACGCAACCCTTCGAATTCTATAAATAGGGCTCCAAACCTCACAAATTCGTGGCATTGGAATTAGAAAAAGTGAGAGATATAGTGTGTGCGTAGATAGAGAGTGAAATTATTTAGTTTTCGCTACGTTCATCAGTGTTAGCGAGAAAATGTTTAAGTGATTCGAATCCTTGTTTCGATCACAAGATTTCTCTACATATTCGAGCTATTATTGCATAAGTGTACTTGCAAATCACTTATCAATAAAAGTTTTCATTTTTCAACATTCATTTGTTCGATATTCACAAAGAATAGCATCCCAGCAGAGGTTTTGTAAGGGCCGAGACCAAATTCAAAGCAGACGCATGAATTACGGGAATTGACGACTCCCATTAAAGAGTGGATACGGTTTGATCAACTTTAGCTTTCACTTGCATACCTTACAACTTTGCTTTGCTTTCTACTTATACTTTCTATTTCAAAGTTTATGATATGTCTATGTGTTATAATGCGTATTTC
>CATIWQ010370655.1:0-21741 GCA_949673415.1 Euphorbia schlechtendalii
TTGATGCTCTAAGTGGGATTAAGCCCATAGGATGCAAGTGGGTTTTCAAGAAGAATATGATATGGACGATAACATAGTTACCTATAAAGCAAGGCTGGTTTCAAAAGGGTATAGTAAAAAAGAAGGCATTGACTATGATGAGACCTTTTCACCGATGGCCATGCTGAAGTCTATCAATATAATCCTTGCCATTGCCGCTCATTACAATTATGACATTTGGTAGACAGATGTGAAGATAGCATTCCTTAATGAGAATATGGATAGGAATGTGTATATGGCACAACTTGAGGTTTTCACATCTGAGGATGGCTCTAAGGTATGCAAGTTACAGAAGTCCATTTATGAACTTAAGTAAGCATTGAGGAGTTGGAATATTAGGTTCGATGAGACAATCCGGGAAATCAGTTTTGTATCGAACGCTAGTGAGCCCTAAGTATATAAAAAGGCTAGTGGGAGTGCGATCATTTTCCTTGTTTTATATGTCAATGACATATTATTAATAGGAAACAATATTCCTTTTCTTCAAACAGTTAAGTCATGGTTGTCAAAGAAGTTATCCATGAAAGACCTTGGAGAAGTATTCCAAAAGGCTGCTAGGTCTTTCACAAAGTACATACATAGACAAGGTTTTGGCTAGATTTAACCTTGAGCAGTTAAGAAAGGGTTATCCCCCAATGTCTCACGGGATTGACCTTTCTAAATCTGAGTGTCCGAGAACACAAGAGGAGAGACTGCACATGAATGGAATACCCTATTCCTCATTGGTAGGGTCAATCATGTATGCTATGGTATGCACTTGGCCTGATGTCTCACATGCGTTGAGTGTCACGAGAAGATTTCAGTTTGACCTAGGTGAGAAGCATTGGATGGCCGTTAAAACTATCCTCAAGTACTAATAGAGAACTAAGGATATGTTTTCAGTTTGACATGGACGATTATAAATCCTAGTCAGGTTATGTGTTTATGTTAAACAGAGGGGTAGTTGTTTGGAAGAGTTTCAAACAGGATACGACTGTTGATTCAACCAAAGAATCTGAGTACAAAGCTGCTTCAGAAGCGGCTAAACAAGGTGTCTGGCTTAAGATATTTATTGGTGATCTCAGTGTAGTGTCCAACATTGTAAATCCGATAGAGGTCTATTGCAATAACAATGGGGTTATTGCTCAACAAAGGAACCACGATCTCGCTAGAAAAACGGACATATACTTGGAAAATACCATCTCATTCAAGAGATAGTATCCATAAAAGATATAAGCTTAGAATACGTCCCAACGGATCAGAATCTAGCGGATGGGCTAGCTAAACCATTGACTCAAGTTAAACATGACCAGCATGTTAACGAGTATGGTATAAGGCATATAGGAAATTGGCTCTAGTGCAAGTGGGAGATTGTCAGACATGATGTATGCCTTAGAGGCAATTAGGCTAATATATCTTTGTTGGTTATAATGTACAAATAGTTTCGAATTATTATTAATAATAATTGAGGAATCTTTGTTGCTTATCAATGCTTTCTGTTTATTATTGTATCTTGGTGGTATCATATATATATTTAATATGTACATGCACATTGATGGGATAGAGTTCGAGATTATTTCATAGCGTAAAAGTGTGTGACATAGTGGGAGCTATGTAGTGTGAGAACTGCACATACGTGTTACTATGAATAGTCTAAATATCCCTAGTCATAGTTTCATTGAGATTGGACATCAATGAAATAGATAGACTAGCATGTGTAGGCTTACTCCTTGGATTGGATCCAAGCAGCCAATCTCACAAGCTGAAGGTGTTACCTTGAGTTAACACATGAATGTATTCGGATAATACATTGGAGACCTCTATAAAACAGGTACTCGAAAATTAATATATCCATGTGTTGGTGTCATGTCTTATTGCAATAGCAGTATAAATATCCTCAGACCTGAGATACCAGTTACCTTATGTAGGAGTTGCTATACTTTGGGTCTACTTATTCATACCTTGGCGATCAGGATGACATGGGTGATTACGGGTATAGTGATGATCACACATTGGTAAGTTGTGTAGTTAAGATGGGATCCATCGATCCTGATATAGCAATATTATGGGAGATGTACCTTAGGGCCCTTTGTTGAAGTGACACACTCATAAACCTCTGATCAAAGTATAGGATTAATAGAATGGGTTTCTTGTCAATCGAGATACATAATGGTTGAGTGGTGTTCTTCGTGAACAAGTCTAATTCCAGGATAGCTACGGCTATTACATGAGCTAACACTTAATCCGAGCTCAATAAACTAGATGTTACTTAACCTGATGGAAGGAGTGTATTGTATTGGTCACTACTAAAGAACATGATTAAGTCACAGGCATGTGACATTCCAAGTATCGGGGGATCATACACCTTTGCTAGAAAGACCATTTGATCATCTAGAGCTATCGGGTTCCATATCGGTCTGGAATACTGAGCCTAAAGGTTCTCGGTCTAGAAGCTAAGTTTAGGTTAACCACTAGCGGCTCTATACTTTGGGATCCTATGAGGTCACACACTTTGGGTTTTTTTCAGACTATGTAAAGAACCTATGGACTGGGTCTATACCGAAAATACAAGTTGTGAAATCAATGAGAAGAATTATTAATTGGTTGAACCGAATTAATAATTAAAAGGAATAATGAAAAAATAGGGAAAAGGATGCACGAAGCGAGCAAGGGATTTTTCCTGTTGCGAGTGGGTCCTAAACAAACACAGGTTGTTGGAAGTGGGGCCTGCACGGTTGCTTGGCTCGTGGGCTGCTAGCGCGTAGGGACAGCCCACCCTAGAGGGCTATAACTCGCAAGCTTGCACGTGAAAGTTCACAAGCCGCAGCTTGAGGGTTAGGGCTTACCTTGTGTAAACCGTGGGTCCCTATACCTGCGTGGCTGACCCGATATACATGGGATGGGTTTATCCGATTCCATGTAGAGTTAGGGGGAGTCTATCACTCCCCCATTTTTCCCTATATATAGGCTTGAAGCCTCTCATTATTAACACACCAAAAAGGCTTAAAAGCTAATTTTCTCTTTGATTTCTACTCTCCTCTTCTTTTGTTATGCGAGATCCTTCACGAGTTTCTCCAAATAAATTGAAGATTTCTTATAGAAGGCTCGAAGTTTAAGTGAGCTTTCAATGTTTTGTTTTCAGGTTTATTTTCGAGTAGTCTAGCAGCTACTGTCAATCGACGGAATCTACCTCTTTGAGGTTTTGGTTAGTTAAGATCCGCGTGGATCAATTCATAAAGGCTCTCCTAGTTTAGAAGCTTGTGCTGTCAGAATTACTCAAAGGGAACAAGCATGCATCAACTGGTAATGCTTTAATCTTTAGATGCTAGGTTTCTTTTATATATTTTATAAACCTAAAAGCATCTTTGGGACGTTTTAACCTAGATTATATCAATCATGGCATGCTTACGAGATCCTTAGGTTAATTTTAAGTTTTGAAATTCCGCCTTGCTACGATTGCATGTTCAATTACTGTCTTAATTAACCAACAAAACCTCCTCTCCCACATAGCTAGAACCCCACGTCTGAGCGAGCTAACCGCACCATATATATAAAGTATTTTTGCGATCTCTAGACAAAATCAACAAAAGTTCAGTTATAAGAAATTATATGGTTCAGATGATTAAATACATCAGTTGTTAAAAATCTCAAAGGCCCTACATTTAAACACAAACTAGTAGAAATAAATGCTCAAAATAAAATGATCTTTTGTACTCAACAATCCATCAAACATGTACTTATTTTGTCACTTCCATACGGCCCCGGAATTAAAAAAAACCATGAAGGTGTAACAAATTCACGATATGGACCAGGGAAGAATTGTGATATCCATAATTATAGAAAAGCAAACCTCGTCGATGGCATTGTTACCGAGATGCCAAACATACGAAACAGTTCCCTCCACACACAATAACTCCTTAGGAAAAAGAGCAACACATGTTCCATCGTCTCCACCTTGGCATAGAACGAGCATGTATCATCAGTCATATTAGGGCAGCCCCTACGTAAAAGAAACTCCATCGTTGGTAAATGACCATGAAACTATAGCCACCCGAAAAACTGAACTTTGGGTAATAGGCAAGTGTCCATAACATCATGAAATCAACTATGGATTTCATCCATTGAGGAGTCTAAAAGAAACCTGAACAAAATGATGATGCTGAGAACCTTTTATTTTCCCCAACTTCCCACACAAATCGATCTGCCACTCACAAAAATCAAGTCTGCAACTGTTGTCCCTCTACAAAATTAGCTCCCGCCCCATCATTCAACCATGTGCACACTTCGACAACTCGATTATGTAACTCTTTACACCTTTCTTTACTCGATACCTTCAAATTTCTTTTCAAAATGATCTTAAAAATGTTGATGTCCTAAACAACACAGTGCACCCCAACTGAATCGAACAACTTTTATGATTACACATATAGTATAAATTAGGAAATAAGGATCTTAATGGCTACTTTGCAGTCTAGTTATCATACTAAAATGAAGAACCAACTCCATTAACAATTTCTACTCTCAGGTTAGACACAAAAAGGTCGTAAAATTGTTGGTTTTTCATACAACATAAGACTATCTATCCAAATAGGCAATAAATGCCGAAAATCATATCCCTCGACCAACGCCCATGAAGAAAAGGCATATCAACTAACACAATATTTGAACCATAAAGAATCACGTCTTGCAACCTGAAATTTCCATAACCATTACAAAAGGAGGCTACAATTCACTAATTTGACATCTGTAATATATAATCCCCCAAGTTTTTTTGGAATTGATGTTGTATTCCAACTAACCTTACTTAATTCCCTAGTATTCGCATCCTCCTTCCAAAGGGAATTCCTCATAAGTTGGACTAACTTATCATTAACATAGATATGCATCGTGTAAAAAAAGAGCAAGTAAATCCGGGCAGCCGATAATACTAACTTAATAAGAACTGCCCGTCCACCATAAGATAACCATTTACCCTTCAAACTAGATAGTCGATTTTGAACTTTACAATTAAGGGATTCCTAAAAGACACTAGTATTAGTTTTGTATCATGGGGGGGGGGGGTACTAAGATATGTTATCGATAAATTCTAAACCTCACAACTTAAAGACTTCTCACACACATATATAAAAAAAGCCTTGCGAACATTAATACCCATAATAGAGTTCTTATGATGATTTATACGCAAACCAGAAATCAACTCAAAGCAACGTAAAATTCGAATGAAAATGGATAAAAGAGACTCATTTACAGCAAAGAAGCAAATCGTATCATCTGTAAATTGAAGTAATGAAATGTTCACCTCCGAAACTTCTATCTAAAATCTAGGTAACAGTCCTTCCCGAATACTAGCTTCAAATAACTTCTTCAATCCCTCAATGGCAAACTAAAAAATGAATGGATATAGGGGATCACCTTCTTTGGCACCTCTATGCAGGCGAACAGGATAACCCAGAACCCATTAATCAGCAATGACATGGTGGAATTCTTCCTACATTTGGACATCCACCTAATACACTTCTCCTCAAAATGCAGCCTCTTAAAAACTTTATCAATGTAAGAGCACGATACGCTATCTTACGCTTTTGAAAAAATTAACTTCAACACCAAACATGACCATCGTCTTGAATAAATAGAATGGACCACTTTAGAAGAAATGAAAGAGCATTTATGAATGCTTATACCCTCGATGAAAGCAAAATTTTTTTCCAAAATCAACTTTGGGAGAGAAGGTTGAAGATGATTCGATAACACCTTCACAACCAATTTATAAATTCCATGAATATGAGTAATGGGTTTCAAATTGTTCAATGATGATGATTCGGTATCAAAACCAGGTATGATGTCTTAATAGAGTCTAGCAATTGTGACGCTGAATGGAAGTGATTGAAAAGATAAAAACTTTCATTTTTATTTTTGCCTAAAATTGTCTATCGAAAAAGAAATTGTAACTATTCGGTGTTGGAGATGTGGTTTATCCCACATTGGAAATAAACAAGAATATTGAGTGATATATAAGTGGAGTAGATTGGGCCTTAACACAAGCAAATTGGTTTTGTGTTAGATTGGCTCAACCCCACTTGTATGCTCACTCAAGCTATCGAGCCCCATACTCTCTCGGCCCACGGATTCTCTACATGGTATCAGAGCGAGAATTTGGGTTCGTGTTAAAGTCCTGGTGGAGTTTGCGCTAGTAGAAAGACTAGGCCCATTGATGACCTTGAGCCTCCGAGGAGATAAGCTAAGGAATGTTTGGCAAGTGATAATTGGTCCAGGCCCAGTTGCACTTGAGGGGGAGTGTTGGAGATGTTGGAAATATCTCACATCGGTAATAAATATGAATAATAAGTAGCATATAAGTGGAGTAGATTGGGCCTTAACACAAGCCAATTGGTTTTGTATTAGATGGGCTCAACCCCACTTGTATGCTCACTCAAGCTATCGAGCCCAACACTCTCTCGGCCCACCACGACAATTCCAACACATAAATCCTACAAACATAGAAATAATAAATAAACCTCGATAATAAGTGACCTTCTTATTTCGATTGAGACTCCAAATTTCAGATTCTCGCCCACTCCAAATTTTAACATTTTTTTCACTTGGGTTGTTTCCATTGTTTTAAGATCTCAAAACATTGATCTATTCATATTGGAAATGTCCATCCTGACGAACTCGAACAAGCCTAATCTGCTTCACTCTCGCTACCCGACAACATATCACTTTCAAACCCGATACTTGAACATGTTCCCTTGACCCTTGTTCATCATTTGTTTCCAGAATCATACTAGTGCTTGAGACTGTGTGAACCGATGATTGTAACATAAGATAACCATTTTGATTGCAACAACTAAATTCTCAGAATTCACATATGAGACCAAATCCTTATCACATGAGTTGGTAGAAGCACTAGCTAGTGAATCCGAGTCGTTTGATATGGATGATGTGTTGTCTTGGAAATGTTAACAGCCCACACCTTGATGCAAATTAGTGTAGACCACAACCTCTTTTGAGCCAATAGATAGCTTAAAAGACAGACCAGATGTGCCCAGAGGTACTGATATATGGCATGACACCATATCCAAACAATTCATGTTCTCGAACACACAATAAAATGATATTACATGCCCCATAATGAACAACCAACTTACATAACAAAGATTCATAGATAATTGATGGAGGAAGACCCATAAAATCTAGATACATAATACACTCCAAGGGAACAAAATTAGTAGTAAGGTATTGTACATCATAAAAAATGTGTTGCAATGCATGCCAATCCTCGCCAATAAAAATATCAAGAGTGTCAACCGAATAAAAGAAATTGTCACATTATCTTCACCAACAGGGACAACAAAATCAATAGCAAAACCACGTTCATTAACCAAATAAAAAATGTTTATAATATGAGAGATATTAATGAGTTTGGCTAGACACGACACAACTTCGATGACCATATCCATCCGTGAAGGAGAGTCAACACAATAATTTGGAATCATATTTGCTGATTTGATAGGCACATCAATTAAAGCCTTCATTGGTTCCCTTACATCGACCACAATGTTCGCATAAGAATTACTATCACGAGGTGAACTGTGAAATACAGTTCTAAGTTTAGGAATGGCCTTCAATACTCGGTCTTGTTTCGGAACATTCATCAGCCTTGAATACCAGGCCCTAATTCCCGGAGTCGAACAATTCCATTAATTACAGAGTATAATTTGTAAAGAGTTTCATGAAATGACAAGGATCCATCCAAACTAAGGCCTTGTTTGGTTCATGGTTTTTTCATGGTATGGTATGGTTCTAACTTAAATTCACTTGTTTGCTTGTATGGTTATTTTCATGGTATGGTTCTTTCATAGTTTTTTCATGGTTCCAAAATCCATGAAAATAGAACCACGGATTTGGTGGTTCTCCATGGTTCTCCTTTAAATCAAACTAAATTTTAAAAAAACCATATCATACCATACTATCTATCCAAACACGAAATTTTAAAAGAATCATACTGTACTGTACCATACCATACCGTACTGTACTTTAATGAACTATGGAGAATTATCATCCAAACAAGGCCTAATGAATCCAAAATTCAGGTTTCCTACATTCCTCATCCTTGGGACATAAATCTGGCCAAACCCACCATATTTCTTAAAGTCCCTTGTCATAACACATGCATCATACGTTCTGAAAGTTCTAAAAATATATTTTGTTGGGGTAAGAGTTTGATGGTGGATCAATTTTGGAAAGTGGGGCTGTTTGCGGTTAGTTTGTAGGGAATGGAGAGGGGGTTTGTTTTTGCGAATCTCTGGTTGGGGTTGATGAGTTTTGTATTGGTGATTGGCGGCTTGGTTGTCCGATGAGAGGTGGAGGAGGCTAGGGTAGCCGACAAACCCTAAACTTCCTGATTGAAAAGAATGGGCTGGGAAGTGATGGTTTCAATGGATTAGTTGGGTTGACGGGACACGAGGTGGTGGTTGATGGCCAGTTCGATCAATGAGCTGCAGGGGGAGGAAGGTGAAGTTGGCGGCGACAAATTGCCTAGGGGAGGACATCGCAGGTTTTAATCGTTTAATGTCTATTAGACTCTCCTCTACTTTATCTTTTTTTTTTTTCAAGTGATGTTATATAATTTATATGTTACTTTAATGGTTAAAATATCAAAAGTATATGAACTTTATCTGTAGTAACATAATGATACATGGACTTCAAAATTATTATGACTCGTTTGATTGACGGAATAGAATAAAAAAATGTATGCAAAAATATAAATTATAATGTATGATTCCGACATCGGAGGGAATAGCTTCTCCTAATTTTCATGAAAATTAATAGCTAATCCTTTTTGAAATATAAGAATAGCTATTCCGTGATTCCCATGAAAACTAGGAAGAACAATTCTTATCGACGCCGGACTCATGTATTATATTTAACTTTTTTGCATTCATTTCTTGTTCTATTATATTCTATTCTATTCCGCAAACCAAACGAGCCTTGGAGTTTAGTAACATGATAGTCAAAATTACATTTGCCCACTGAAATCACCCTTCACTTTTAATTTAAAAGGTAAACTTATATTTTTTTCTTTCACTATGTTTCTTTCCACTTCACGCCCAATTTTTGTATCTCCGAGTCGATTGCCGCTGATAACCAATAAATAGGTCCTGCACATAGTTCTTCTGATCACCTACCATTATCTTTATTTTCTTTTCTTTTTAATATCACCTCTTCTCTGCTTTTATTTTCTTCAGGTTCTACTCTATTTAATTCACCATTTTCCTTATTCAGAAAATTACAGTTGTATTTTTTTGGTGAAAATGGCAATTGTTTGTCGCGTTTTTCCCCTTTCGGGCAATTTTAAAAATGTTTAAAATGCCGCAGCTGTGGTTTAATTCATTCAATTGGATATTTGAATTGAACAAAATTATTGAACAAATATATGAACATTGGATATTTGAGATAACCAAACTTGTTGATTACAATTTTTTCCGATCTCCAAAATACCTTTTTAATTTCTCTCTCTTATTTTTGCGTGGTATCAGATCTAGGTTTATTGCAAATTAGAGGAAGAGTTAATTTATGATTCTATTGAACAAATAATAAAATAGGAAATTAGATAAGAGAGAAGCGATTATCGTTCGAAGAAAAGGTCTCCTTAATCGAGATTTCAGAGTTTCGTCTGAAAGTTGATTGTAATTTTTGTTCGGTGTTGACTAGAGATTAGAAGCGGAGGATGGAGGGAATAATCGGCGCCAGATGTTTAAGAAGGATGCAATTGGAGGTTCCCAGAGACAAAATTGTGACAATCTCTTCGACCAGTTGCGGGTTTATAAAATTGAAGTGTAGATCAATTTGATCGTTGAGATAGAAGAGATCGAAAGGTCAAGATAATCAGACTCATCATAAAGCGCGGTGAAATAGAAGAAATCAGAACATTGGATTCACGAGTGGATCAGTTATTTCCGATTCAGTTAAGGAAATATTGAGTGACAGAAAAGGAGAACGAAGATCGGTGGAAAATATCAGTTCGGTGAAAAGATGGAACACAGAGACAAAGTATAGGATCTGTGCAAATCAAGAGTGCGGAGAATGAAAGAGATCAGCAGTTTGCGATTGGAAAATAAGTACAGTGGCCGAGAATAAAGGAATCTTGTTAAAATCAAGGTTTCATTATTTTCAATTGTACTTTCGACCTTTGCTGTTACTCTATAAATGGAACTGAAGTGAAAACAGATTAAGAGTTTTAGATCCAAAATTGAAAACCATTTATGTTGTTTGGAGTTGGAAGAATGTCTTGCCATTGAAATTGATTTAGGAACTAATTGTTTTGTGTTCGAGGTGGCATTATGTGTTGAGATCCTAACCAATAATCAAGGAAATTCTGAGAGAAATCAATTGTACCTAATTGATTTGAACAGTTAGTTCTAGACGTTTGTGACGAGACGAGATTGCTGAAATTAAAATAAGATTCGCAACTTTGAAGTAACGATGTTTTTTAGAGGGGAAATTTTATAAATGAGTTGATTTTAAGTATTTATATCCATCTAAGTTTGGTAGATTACTTTTTTGACCAAATAAGTTTCAAACTCGTCTTCTACACATTCCAAATTATTTTGTTTTCCTCCACTACCAACTGATGACATCACAGATGATGTTATGATTTCTTTTATTTTTTATCTTATTTTGTCATTATCTTTTAATCAGTTCATTTTTTGGACATGTCGCTTTAGAGTTTCTTGTTCATCTCATTTTTATCTTCGAAATGCTATCCATTGTGATATACTTTTATGATAATTTTTTTTCAACTGTTCGATATATGGTAAGAACGTGGTAGGAACATGGTAGGAAATAAAAAATGACAACTTTGAAAATATTATTGTAGCTTCTTGATATATAACTGATAAAAGGAGTACTATCCACTAGTTAAACATGACAGGAGCACTACCTTGTAGGAACATGGTAGGAAAATGAGCTTATTATTGTACAAAACAGAAGAAGATAACAACATGGTAGGAGCATGGTAGGGACATGGTAGGATGTAAAAAATGACAACTCTGGAAATATTATTGTACTTTTCTGATAGATAACCGATGAAAGGAGCATTATCCAGTAGTTAAACATGATAGGAGCACTATCTGGTAAGAACATGGTAAGAAAATGAACTTGAAAAAAAAACAAAATAGAAGCAAATAGCCACATGGTAGGAACATGATAGGGACATGGTAGGAAGTAAAAAATGACAACTCTAGAAATATTACTGTGGTTTCTTGATAGAAAACTGATGAACGGAACACTATCCAGTAGTTAAACATGACAATAACACTATCTGGTAGGAACATGATAGTAGCATGGTAGGAAAATGAACTTGAAAATAAAACAAAATAGAATCAGATAAAAACATGGTAGGGACATGGTAGGAAGTAAAAAATGACAACTCTAGAAATATTACTGTAGTTTCCTGATTTATAACTGATGAAAGGAGCATTATCCAATAGTTAAACATGACAGGAGCACTATCTGGTAGTAACATGGTAGGAAAATGAACTTGAAAATCAAACAAAACAGAAGCAGATAACAACATGGTAGGGACATTGTAGGAAGTAAAAAATGACAACTCTAAAAATATTTATGTAGTTTCCTGATAGATAATTGATGAAATGAACACTATCTAGTAGTTAAACATGACAAAAGCATTATATGGTAGGAACATGGTAGGAAAATGAACTTGAAAATCAAACAAAAAAGAATTAGATAACAACATGGTAGAGACATGGTAGGAAGTAAAAAAATGTCAACTCTGGAAATATTACTGCAGTTTCCTGATAGATCACTGATGAAAGGAGCACTATCTAGTAGTTCAACATGACAGGAGCACTATCTAGTAGTAACATGGTAGGAAAATGAACTTGAAAGCAAACAAAATAGAAGCAGATAGTAACACGGTAGGAACATAGTAGGGACATGGTAGGAAGTAAAAAATGACAACTTTGGAAATATTATTGTAGTTTCCTGATTGATAACTGATGAAATGAACACTATCCAGTAGTTAAACATGATAGTAGCACTATCTGGTAGGAACATAGTAGGAAAATGAACTTGAAAATCAATTAAAACAGAATTAGATAACAACATGGTAGGAAGTAAAAAATGACAATTCTTGAAATATTGTTGTAGTTTCCTGATAGATAACTGATGAAAGGAGTACTATCTAGTAGTTAAACATGACATGAGCATTATCTGGTAGGAACATGGTAGGAACATGACCATGAAAATCAAACAAAACAGAAGCAAATAACAACATGGTAGGGACATGGTAGGAAGTAAAAAATAACAACTCTAGAAATATTACTGTAGTTTCCTAATATATAACTGATGAAAGAAGCACTATCTAGTAGTTAAATATGACATGAGCACTATCTGGTATGAACATTGTAGGAAAATGAACTAGAAAATTAAACAAAACAAAAGCAGATAACAACATGGTATGAACATGGTAGGGACATGGTAGGAAGTAAAAAATGATAACTCTGGAAATATTATTGTAGTTTTCTGATAGATAACTGATGAAAGGAGCACTATCGAGTAGTTAAACATGACATGAGCACTATCTGGTAGTAACATGGTAGGAACATGGTTGGAAAATGAACTTGAAAATTAAACAAAATAGAAGTAGATAAGAACATGGTAGGAACATGGTAGGGACATGGTAGGAAGTCAAAAAAGATAACTCTAGAAATATTATTGTAGTTTCCTCATAGATAACTGATGAAAGGAACTTTATCCAATAGTTAAACATGACAGGAGCACTATGTGTTAGTAAATGGTAGGAACATGAACTTGAAAATCAAACATAATAAAATTAGATAACAACATGGTAGGGACATGGTAGGAAGTAAAAATTGACAAATCTTGAAATATTGCTGTAGTTCCCTGATAGATAACTGATGAAAGGAGTACTATCTAGTAGTTTAACATGATAGGATCACTATCTGGTAAGAACATGGTAGGAAAATGAACATGAAAATCAAACAAGACAGAAGCAGATAACAACGTGGTAGAGACATGGTATGAAGTAAAAAATAACAACTCTGGAAATATTACTATAGTTTCCTAATAGATAATTGATGAAAAAAGCACTATCTACTAGTTAAACATGACAGGAGCACTATCTGGTAGGAACGTGGTAGGAAAAATGAACTTGAAAATCGAACAAAATAGAAGCAAATAACAACATTGTAGGCAAATGGTTGGAAGTAAAAAAATACAACTCTAGAAATATTACGGTAGATTCCTGATAGATAACATGGTAGGAACATGGTAGAAAGTAAAAAATGATAATTCTGGAAATATTACTATAGTTTCTTGATAGATAACTGATAAAAGGAGCACTATCTAGTAGCTGAAAATGACAAGAGCACTATTGGGTAGGAACACGGTAGGAACATGAACTTGAAAGTCAAACAAAAAAGAAACAGATAACAACATGGTAGGAACATGGTAGTTACGTGGTAGCTACCAATTTTTTACCAAAATCAAATGATTGGAAAAAAATTTCGAAAAAGTATATCACAATGAATAGCGTTTCGAAGATAAAAATGAGATGAATAAAAAACTCTAAAGCGGCATGTTAAAAAAACAAACGGTTCAAGAGATAATGGTAAAATAAGATGAGAAAATTAAAAAAAAAAAGCATAATATCATCTGTGACATCATTGGTTGATAATTAAATAAGGAACGTACGAGTAAAAAAAGCAAACTTTAAATGGTTATGTAATGCAAAGGAATAAGTTAGAAGGTAAATTAGTAAATAGTCTACTCAAAGAGGACATTTATAACAATTTCCCTTTTTTAAATCAGGAGCTGGCAAGTTGCGATAAATTGGCCAATTCTTCGGCTGAATTTCAGATTAATTTTGCTGTTGTTTGTATTTATATACTGTGAATTGTTTCAATTGATTGGATGGCTATGAACTTTGAGCCAACGAGTCTTTGAAATTAGTTATTGAGATGGTTTTGTTGAGTTCATTAACAGAATCAAAGAGTTGCTACTCTCTCTGTTTGAATGTTTGAATATTTAACAATTTGTGCATTTGGAGTGCATTTACATGTTTAATTTTATGCCCCTGAGCGGTGGTTTTTTGATTGGCAATGTCCGCTTTCATGGACTTTCAGCCTTGGTAACAAGATTGCAGATTACAGTAAAGATACACTCAGGATCTTTCTCTGAGACATTGTAGTTGGAGTTTCTGATCTGAGATTTTGTCCATTCGTTGGTCCATATTTTTGGTTTCTTAATTGTTTGAAGTCAACAAGAAAAGTATAGTTGAGTTATGTCCAATGGATAAAATTGGATGTACTTGTGGATTTGAAGTCGAATGGCTTGGATTGAAGTCAAGATGGCTTGTCGAATTAAGAGCTGAGATGGTTCGGTTGATGATTAATTGGAGGCGGAATCCTCTCAAACTATGGAAGTGAAATCTTCTAAAACTACGATGGAAGCGCAATCTTCTAAAACTATGATGATTGAGACGAAATCCTTCAAAATTGATTGAGGTGAAACACTCCAGAACTATAATTTTTTTTTTTTGTATTTTCAAATGCAACACATAACGATGTTTCATTTGAAGGTGCGTGTTGGAAGTTGTATTAGTTTTCATTTACTTTGTTCTAGAATATTCTAATTAGTAGTATATATACATGATTATGTAAACTTTCATTTGAGTTGAGATAATCAAAGTTGTTAACTGCATTTTCTCTCCATCTCCAAAATACCTTTTTTCTTTCTCTCTCCTATTTCTCCACGTAATCTATATCATTAAAACTCAGCTGATATTGCAAAGAGGGTTGTGAGCACGTGATTCTTAGCTCTCTCGCGAAATGATGATGAAAGTTTATTATTTATACTCCTGGTTTTTGTGGACCCATAATCGGGGCTGAGATTGGGTCGAAATAAGTTCTCCCAGCCTTTCAAACATATATTACATGTTACAATAATTTATTTAAGCATTAAATAATTTTATTTTATAGGTTTAGTTCACCTCTTTTTTTTAGTAAACAAGTGTTTTTAACCTTAAAAGCCTTGTTTTATTCATTTTAAATAAATAAAAAATATTGAAAGAAAAATTAAAAGTTAAATTTTATGTGTTAGAAAAATTAAAAAAAATTAAGAAAGTGGAAAAACATTAGTTTCCGGAGTTTTTCAAAGGAACCCGGGGCCTCGTGGGGTCACCCGAGTATCGGTGCCCCTCTAGCCAGTCTAGCTAGACCATCGTCGGTCTAACTATATCGGCAACGGTTCTCTTAGTTAGATCGGTGTCAGTATAACCTAGAGGGGCATCGAGTTTTAACCCAGATTTCCCTTTTTCACTGTTTAGCCCCATTTTCTCACTTTACCCTCACTTTTTAACTGACTTAAAGATGTATAAATAAGTTCAAACATTGAGGAGAGAAGAGGGATAACATATTTCAACCACTTTTTTTTGGGAATTATTGAGTTTAGAGAGAGAAAATCAAATACTTTGGAAGCAAGTTTTGGAAAAAGTTGGGATATTCAACTTCAAATGATTTTTTCTCCATTTTCTAGAACTTCTCTTGGGTTGAGGCCTAAACACTTTGTGCAGATCTCTTCTTTATCTTTATAGGAAATAAAAAATCACAAAAAATCCATCAATTCTAGCATTTTTCTTCATTTTTTTTGGAGTTTTCTTGCAACAAATCAACTAAATCAACAAACAATTAAAAGTCTTGGGGGACTCTATTCTAGGCGTTTCCGGCTCCAAAATCATTGAGAACACATCAAAGGGGTAAGCCTCTGAGTGTTTGGAGACTTAGTGGCTTGATTTGGTGTTTATTTTGAATTTTTTGGTGTTTTAGGGGGTGAAAAATGGTAAAGTAACCCGGAACCCCTCTAGTTAGATGCTCGACACCCCTCTAGTTAGACCGACGCCTGTGTAATTAACTATAGGGGCACCGGGAAACTAGGCCCTTGCCGGTTTTATTGGAGAGGCATGATAGATTTGTTTCGGGTTATTATAAATCTATTATTCACCCATCTTGTGAGTTGGAAACATAATTTTTAACAAAAATTGAAGGTTTCCCAGTGCCTATGTAGTTTAGCCTGTGCCTCTATAGGCAGCTGGACAACTCCCAGGGAGCTAGACCGGTGCTTGTCTAGGTAATGGTAGTTAGGCCACCGCCGGTTCAGTTGTAAAGGTGCCGGTCTGTTTCCGGACAGAACACCATTTTCAATGCTATTTCGCCTAGATTTTGATTTTTCACTCTGTTTTAGGCACCCTCAATGATGAGAATCAATATTCCTTGATAGGAAATTGCACTTTATGCCATGTAATGCATTTATATAAAATAAGCAAGAATCGGGTCTAAAATAAATTATTTTTTACAAGAAAAATTAATGCTTTAACAATCATCCTAATCTAACCTAGTTGCATGATTAATTAAGTCTTGTATGGTATTATTGACCCTACTTATGGTATACCATATAATTATGCTAACCGGCCTTTGTGGATGTAAGATAGATGTATGTTCGAATTTTATTCATTCAGGTATTTTCTTGTAAAAATTAATGTATTTGTAGATGAAAATTGTATTTAGGACCATTTGCACTACCCCAACCCCTTAGGTTACTACGAAGCAATTTAGTCATAACCGATATAGGCTATACCGAATTTCCCGGAAGAGCTGATCTGGGTGGTGACTGCTTAACAACGTATGCGAGAGGTTTAGGCCTCAAGTCTTTCCAAAACTTTGTTCCATATCTTTTCTAAAACCCCTAGGGTGACATATCTTTCCTATGTCACGGGCCGGTGCCTCACGGTGACCGTGTGGATGAAACGTCATCCGCTCACCTTGGTAACTCCGTTGGGGATCATTCTTCATTTTAAACTTAAAGTTTAAAAGACTTTGATGAGCCTTAAAAAGTCATTAAATTAATTTATCCACCTTTAAAATATTTCACCAAAAGCATATGCATTAAATGGATTAACCTAAAGGTTAGGGTGCCAAATTTTCACGGTGAAGCCATGAAAGTATCACTTGTGACCTCATGGGGATTGAGGATACATAGTGCGTGGATCACTTGTTATCATATCACATTTATCTCCCTTGTTCGCAGCTATTTGGGGAGTGGCTTGGAGTGTATCGTAATGAAACAATAACCTTCTACATCAACAACCCTTATAACCGATCTCATATAGCATCACCTTAGTATCTTCCCTTAGGATATAACCAAACATCTCTACGTGCATTGTGCAGGTTCGCTCCTTGACATCCTCGTGGTGTCAAGATGATCCAAGCCTAGATTTAGAAGTCCAACCATTTATTCTACGGGGGCTTATGGTTGGAAGAATTATATAATGCGTTCATGCTACGTGCTATGTATGTAATCGTTTTTTATCCATTACATATGCAAATAAATCAACAATCACACCATGTATATCATAATAACCACATTCTTTTATGCAAACACTAAATTTTTCACACACACCCATTCTTTTAATAGTTAAGGATCTACGAATGCTCATGAAGTATCATAAGCATCACAATTAAACCTAATAAATCATGAAATACCCCATCGGTATACGTTAGTCATAAAAATGATCAAGGTCATGCCACCTTAGAGAATGCACCACCATAACGTATCCCAACATTTTATGATGCCCAATAGGCATTCAAAACTCCGCCAATTTGAGTCATGTGCTTAGATCATTCATTTCACCACATCGGCTACACCAAATAAACAGCAACATTAATTCATTCATTTATTCGTTTATCATGAGGGTAAAAAGCATTGTCTTACCCAAAAATAATGTCCTCATTCAATCATGACATAAGGATCCATGATAGGGTTTAACACTCCTTATCCTCTTGTTTCAAGGTAAACAAGATCATTCCATTACTTTATGAGGGTTTGAAAAACCTTTAGGAATCATAAACTCATAAGCATCAGCACATGCATGACCTAATTCAATCTTGTTTATCATCTAGCTTGAGTTCGACACAAGGAGCGTCTCGTCCGGCTCTCGCCAAGTGCTGTTTCAACTAATCAAGATGGAAGACTATTTTCCACCATAAGTGATGGGTCAGTTGCAAGCATCGACCAGTTAGACCGTTTCTCATAGTTCAACATCATGGTCAATCCGATTGAGAATGAATAGTAGCCAAATCTTACCAATCAAGGGAGAGGTCCTCCGCCCGGCAATGGGTTGGACTCTGATGCCGCGTTGACTAAGATGCTCACTAGTCCACAATTCCATGCAACCTTTCAAGCATCCATGAGGGCACTTCTCGTCGAGGAGAGAAACTCTGATCGGATTTCCGAATGCGAGCTCCCTCCAGCCAATGGGGTTCGTCACACCAGAAAACTAGACTCCTATTGGTTTTATTGGAGAGGCACGACCTTAAATAGACTCGTTTTGGGTTATAAATCCCTTTTTCATCCATCTTGTGCTTTAGATATAGAAATTTTCAACAAAAATCGATGGTTTTCCCAAGGTCTATGTAGTTCAGCCATTGCCTCTATAGGTAGCTCGACTACTCCCGGGGGAGCTAATATTATGCCGGTTTAGGCGCTGGCCAGTCAGGCCACTGCCGGTCAAGTTATAAAGTCATCGGTCTGTTTCCGGTCAGAGCACCATTTTATATGCATTTTCACCTAGATTTCGATTTTATGCTCAGTTTTAGGCATCACCAACAAAGAGATTCAATATTCCTTAATAACATACCCCACTATATGCCATGTAATATATTTAAATAAATAATATGAGAAAGAATTGGGTCTAAAATAAATTGTTTTTTACAAGAAAAATTGCTTGGAAACCCGAATTTCCAATTTTAAAATTCAATTGAGCACAATGCTTAAACAATCACCCTAATAAAATCTAGTTGCATTATTAATCGAGTCTTGTATAGTATTACTAACCCTACTTTTGGTGTGCTGTGTAATTATGTTAATTTTTTGTGGTTGCATGTTAGATAGATGTTAGAATTTTATTCCTTCGGGCATCGTCTTGTAAAAATTTATGTATTTGTAGGTGAAAATTGTATTTAGGACCATTTGTACTACCCAAAAAAATGTATTATTTAATCCCCAACCCCTTAGGTTAGAAGCCTTTTACTTTATCACGTTTGTTTTTTTCTCCACATGTTTACTTATCACATTTCTTTATTTATTGCTTTCTTGCTTGTAATTGCTTTTAATTATACAACATAAATAAAAAATGACTAGAAATAATTTAAAATACTTTAAAGGTGGTTGCTTATAGGTAATTAAAACTCAAATAATGACGAAATAGGTAACTCGTGTGAACTCAAATCTCTTTACTATATTGCGGTTTAGGCTTAACGGATCTAGGCTGTACCAAATTTTTCTGAGAAACTGATCCAGGTGGCAACTCCGTAATAACATAGGCGAGAGGTTTAGGCCTCGAGTCTTTCCAAAACTTTGTTCATCTCTTTTTTTAAAACCCTCACGCCCCATGTCATGCGCCTCACGGCGACCGCGCTGGTGAAATGTCTTCCGCTCACAAGGATACTTCAATATGTAATTAGCATTGTAGTCGTTTGTTCTCCACCCATTGAAGGAGAATCACTAGTAAATTAAAGATTGGACTAGAATTTCCAATGATTGGATTAGGCAGAGGCTAAACTAGTATAGAAATTCTTATCTGGAATCTCTAAGGGTGTGTTTGGAAAGGTTTATTTTGAAAGAATTCAATTCAATTAAATTCACTTTGTCAAATTCTTTTGTTTGGAACCAAACAAATATTGATAGAATTCAAATCATGCAAGATTTGAATTCTTGTGAATGTAAGGAATAGAAATCTTGTAAAAAGTTGCAAGATTCCAAAGGAATTCATTTAAGTTATGCATTTGAATATTATTTTTACCATTTTACCTTCTCATATGCTTTTTGTTGAAGGAGTCAAAATACTTGTATAAATTATTTCAAAAAATGTTAAATATAATAGTTAACAATCAATTAAATTTCTTGATATAAAAGAAGTTTCCAAATAAAAGAATTTGTTTGAAATTGAATTCTTGTAAGTGAATTCAATTCAATTCTTTTCATTTTCCTATTTGATTTGTTCCAAACACACCCTAAACTCTAAACTCCTTTATCGTTACATTTATTAATGATGACATTTGAAATTGATGAATCTTAGATGGATTGAATCTAAGTAACTACAAACTAGCTTTGTCAGAGTCCGTGTCAGATGCTTGATAAACTAAATTCCGCAAAAAAATTTAAAATTTGTGAAGAGTCATTCATCCTTCACTCTGACACTTAAATCACTCTAAATGATCTAGCAGTTTTTAAAAAAAAGCTATACTATTAATATAGATATTGGTGGATTAAAACAAACAAAACTTTCTAAAAACTGTTGTCCATGACAAATTTGAATAAAAATGAAAAGTTCAAACAAATCTAGGAGATACATTAGGTAATACGGAAATTGATCTTTAATAATTTTTAAATGATAGGAGATTTGAAGGAGCCGGAATTTTGATTTTTAATTATCCCCATCCAACTTTATTATGTACGAATTGAATTAAGTCTAATTTTTTTTCAAATCTTTTGAAATTTTAAAATGTAATAGACATTATCTTTTTCTCCTTGTGCATTATTAAGACGAGTGGCATATTTCCGATTTCCTTACCTATTTGTAGGAAATTTCATTTCGTTCAACTAATTGTCATTTTCATTCCCAATTCTTGCAAATTTCAATCTTTCTTTTAAAACTTCATCAACTCAAATTTCTTTTATTCCAATCAATTTAAGGAATTTTACTCCCTCTGATTGTTAATACTAGTCATTTTAGAGTTTTTACTTTTAATCCTTTTACTTGTCATATCAATGTAACTTTCAACAATTTTTTCCTAATTTATCCTTGTAATAATTAGGAAAGATTCAAAGTATAAATAAAGATATTAGTTTGTATAATTAAGAATAAAGAGAATTTTATTATAAATTGAAAAGATAAATTAATCATTTTAGTAATATATTATATTTTTTATCGATTTTGATGCAAAGTCTAAAATAATTATTATGAGGAACCAGCTGGGGGAGTACCTCAGTTACTGCAGTCCGAATTTCAAAATAGCAACGGGTAAAATGGGTTCTCAAATTTCTTCCTTTTGTAGCCAATGCAACCCATTATCTCTATTCTCACAAACATCTCTTTCATATTCTGTTACTTCTCCTTTCCATTCTAAAGGATTTGAAGTGTGCATTAGGTTCAGAGGACCTGATGTCCTTTGCTGGTTCAGAACTATGAAAAAATTGGAATGGTTCATGGAAGAACTCGAGAAAATTCATGAATCCATGAAGCTAAGAAAACAAAGAGTAGTACGTAGTTTTCTATGAAGTCATCCGTTAAAAGTTCAAAGTCTGAAACAGAATTATGCAATTAAAAAGCAGAAATGGAGAGATGCTTTGGTCAGATTCAGCAACTTGTGAATCCAGGATCAAAGATTTAGTCTCAATCATTAAATCAAGTTATTTGCAGTTTATCGCACAATTTCTTGAAACGTCATGTTTTGCTCCAACTAAATTGTATATCTCGTCTACAATTCTTTGTTATCTAATGGAACTTAAAATTATCTGTGACATACTATACTGATTCTTTTCTGATATACTTAAATTTATCATGTGTTTCTCATTTTTGGTAGTGTATGTGTGTTGAGTATACTAAACTACTATATATTTAAC
>CATIWQ010370785.1:0-18647 GCA_949673415.1 Euphorbia schlechtendalii
CTGATCTTTGACAGCTTTGATCATAAGCCAAATCTTTAAGTTCCACGCATCTTTTTGCACCTTTTTCACTCTTTTTCATAGAATTCCACTTTAGATCATTTTACTCCCAAGATTTACCTAGTATCTGCATTTGCATAAAAATCAACTACATACCTCATGAAATCTTTTATATGAAGTATAAAAATGACTAAAACTATAGTGTTTAATGTATAAAATTAATGTGATAATAAGTGTAATTATACACTTATCATTAGAGCGGAGTAATCCCTTCCCCGGTTGCCATGCACATTTCAACTATCAAAGTTGTGGGCGTCCTAGGCATTTCCATGAGTTTCTTCACAAGCCCCATCCTATGCTTCTATGATATTTCAAGAAACTTCCAAATGCTGAATTTTGCTAGAATCCCCTTTAGATGGTTTATTAAGGGGTCAATGTCTAACTCATCCTCATCTACCTTTGGGGGAAGCGTAGCTCAGGTTACTCCCTAGGAACCTCATTAGGAGTTGATCGGTTCAGCTTTACGGCCTTCTTCCTTCGAAAAACCCTCCCACTATAGGTAATCCTCAATACCCCATCCTCAATTACTCTCTTTTCAGTAGGAGTCACCCACAAGTACTGATCATATCCATCGTTAGATTGGATTCGAGATCCCTTCAACTGATAAGCATCTAGATTGATGGGTTTCTTCCCATAGACTATAGTCTCACCCTTGATTGAGTTTCCCTCATCTGTCTTTCTCTTTCGCCTGGATTTGAGTACATAGGAATCCAGGTCAATTAGTGCCTTCATTGGGGTTTCTCCAGGGTCAACCTCTCCCATATCTCTTCGGGGCTTCGTTGAAAATACTTCTGCCAAAGGGTCCTCTTCTATGCCTTCCCCTTTGTCATTCATTATGTTTACTCCTAGGGTTAGACCTTGATAGTATTGCGAGTATAGAATTGATAGGTATTCCCAACCCTATTGCAAGAACATTACGAAGTTCGATTGTTCGTTCTTTATCAAGATGGTGGGTGATAAGTGTATGACTACACTTATTATCAAAATAATTTTATACACTAAACATTATAGTTTAAGTCATTTTTATACTTCATATAAAAGATTTCACGTGGTATGTAGTTGTTTTGGTGCAAATGCAGATACTAAGTAAATCTTGGGAGTAAAATTATCTAAACTGGAATTCTATGTAAAAAGAGTGAAAAAGGTGCGAAAAGATGCATGTAACTTAAAGATTTGGCTTAGGATTGAAGCTGTCGAAGATCGATTAAGTTACAAGAAGAATTCTGAAGAAAAACACGATTCACGATTGTGACAACAATTCACGATCGTGACTTGAAACACTTCAGAAGCAGAAAATTATCAAACAAAGATTCACGATCGTGACTTTTATATCGCGGTCGTGACTTGGATGGTTTTTTGTTCAAATCTTCTTAACTACCAACTGCCAGATAAGAATGATCAACTGCCATCAACTACCAACGAAAAGACACTTATCAGAAGTCAACCAATCATGAATAGATACCTATCCATTGTGGATAAGATTAAAGCTTCTCAACCAATCATAATGAAGTGATGCAATCTTTCGCTAATGGACACAACTCTTCATTTGGATAGACGCAACCCTTACAACTCTATAAATAGGGCTCTAAACCTCACAAATTTTGTGGCATTGGAATTAGAAAAAGTGAGAGAGATATAGTGTGTGCGTAGATAGAGAGTGAAATTATTTAGTTTTCGCTACGTTCATAAGTGTCAGCGAGAAAATGTTTAAGTGATTCGAATCATTATTTCTATCACTAGATTTCTCTACATATTCGAGCGATTGTTGTATAAGTGTACTTGCAAATCACTTATCAGTAAAAGTTTTCATTCTTCAACATTCGTTTATTCGATATTCACAAAGAATAGCATCCTAAAGGAGGTTCTGTACGGGCCGAGATCGAATTCAAAGCAGACACGGGAATTGCAGGAATGGATGACTCCCATTAAAGAGTGGATACGGTTTAATCAACTTTAGCTTTCACTTGCATAACTTACAACTTTGCTTTACTTTCTACTAATACTTTCTATTTCGAAGTTTATGATATGTTTATGTGTCATAATGCGTATTTCATGTTGAGTCTTTTATATTAATCAAGTTATATGCCTTTGAGTTAACTTTAAGAGTAGTTTTGGAGTTAACGAGATTGTGTATAATCACCGGATCTGTGATTTTAACGCTGTTTAGTGAGCCAACATTTTTGGAATTGTAACTTGTTAAATGTGGCTATATGAGAGTGACTCGTTCTAAGCAATTGATATTGTTGTCCAGGTTTATATAATCATCCTAATTCGCTTGCACTAGATTTAGAAAAGTCATTTCATGTGTTGCTCTGTGGTGAATCATTGAACATCTGAGTGTCTAGAACCAATAATGTTAAATTAGTCTAGTGAACGTAATAACTTTGTTGAACTTGCATGTTTTCTTTGCTATATTTATTTCATAGGAAAAATCTATATATTTAGAATCTCTAGTCTTCTATACATATATCTATCCATTCTTCATTCTAATCCTCCCAAATAAAATCCAAAAATATTTTATTTTCTTTATTCTGTTTTTCTTGTTGATCTTTAGAGCTAGTCCTTCCCTATGGGATCGATATCTTTTAAAACTACATTGTAACTATATACTTGCAGTGGTCACCATTTTTCTATTTAGATAAGCAGTACTAACAACACCTATTCGTATTTTTAACTTATATCTTATCGGTAGGAAAGTGGGAGACAAGGTTTTTGGCTTCATTATTAAAGAAAAAAAATCCTAGGAGTTATTAGAGTTGAAACCTTACGAATAGTGGGTGTGATATGATAATTCATCAAAATCTCGGATTGTTAGTCTTGACAGGTGGTAATGATACCAGTTGCTCGATCCTTCTATCATCAACCGAACACTAGGTTGTTCGGTTGGTCTTGCAAGCATTACGACGTAAATGAACATCAAGCGCTTTATATAATTTGTGAGCGACTCACCATCCCTTTGTTTGCAAGCGAGCAGATCTCAAATGCTTTGTTTTTATGGCTCTAGGAATGAAAATTCTAACTGGAATTCTGTAGCAATGTAATTCTACGTGCCTTTCATTTGCTCTAACCGCATGTCGTACCACTGACTCACCACTCCTGCTAGCGAGTATGGAAATAGTGTTGCTATCATGTTTAATGACAGGCCTTGTTCCCGATACAAGGTATAAAATTTGAAAAGATGGGAAGAGGGTGCATCATTGCCATCGAACACGAACATGCCAGTTAAACTGAAACACGCCCTCGGGATCTCCTCCCTATCTCTAACTTCCCAATTGTTTGACTGTGACTCAAGAATCTCCATTATATTATCTGAGTCCATACTTGACTCGATTGCCATTACGTACTGGTCTTCCCTGTTGGTTAGTGCTTCTCCTAACAGATCCATCCCTATGCAAAGCGACATAGGTTTCTTACTGGTAAAAATCGACAATCTAGTAAAGTTAACCTCAGATGCCTTGATCTCACCTCCAAACCCTCAGCGACTCAACTCTTCCTCTAGCATTTTTAAAACATAATTATGATCCCTTCCTAATCCAATCATCATCACAAATTCCCCAAGTCCTTCAGATACGCACTTCAGGACCTTCTCCTCCTCCATCTTGAAGTTAATCATTCCCACCTTTGCCTCAAAATTTGGTAAAGGGTTTGTTTTAGTACTCAGCTTTAAGGTAGGTTCATGGATAATCTTGTCATCCACCAGCTTATAAATTGCCTTTAGCAATTCTTTAAAGTTATTCATCCTATGCCCCACTACTACATTGTAATGGCAGTAATTGTTCTTATCCTCAGGCCTGGGAGGAACATGTTTCTTCAAGATTTCCATTTTTCTAAGCTCTCGTAGCTTGGTAAACAAAAATCCCAAATTGGGTGTCTAAGGGAAGATGCCATCGTACTCCTCCTTGGATAATTGAATAACAACCACCTTCTCCTCCTGTACTAGCTGTACTACCTATTGCTTAGTCTTAACCTAAACCGGGTTAGACTCATTCTTCTTATACTAGTGCTTGCTGGTTAGCTGCTCCACTACCTCCTCCATAGTGTCGTAACGCTTTTTCTTTTCTTCCTGAACAAAAACCTCCTAGTAACTATTGAAGGTTTCTGACCCAAGTCTTTTACGATAAGATGGCAAAGCTCGATCTAGAAGCTTAACAATCAATTTTAGCAGACTTAATTGAGATTGTAACCTAACTTGTGTAGCCATCCAACGCTCAAAGTAAGACTTGAAACTCTCCCCCTGCTTCCACCTCACTACTTCTAAATTCTACATTGTGGTGACCATGAGGTCGTTGAAACCTTAATGGTCTACCATGGTCTGGGATAGACGCCCACAATCATAAGCTATGTCCATAGGGAGGTAATTATACCACTTGTTTATAGGACTCCCAAGCGTAAAATGAATAGCTTAGCCATCATACGATCACTTATCTTCAAAACCCTCATCACATTCTGGAAGTGTGTGAGATGAGCATGATGGTTTGTGTTGCCTGTGTACTTCTCAAATTGGGGCATAGAAAAAGTTGAAGGCAGCGTGTCATCATCTCTGGCTGATGACTGTGTTGGGATCATATGGAGTAGGGTTTGATTCTTCCTTTTTGACACTCCATTATGTTGTGGTGTAGAAGGAGGTGTCCACTGGGATAAAATCCATTATCCCTTAAATAATTCTGAAACTCTTGGCTTAAGTATTCATCGCCTCGATCAGATCGAAGGGTCTTAATACTTTTCTCAAACTTTTTCTCTACTTCAGTTTTGAATTATTTGAATCTATCAAAACTTTCAGACTTGTACCTCATAAGGTACAAATAACCATATGTAGACGAAACCCTCATGTGTCTTAACACTCATTGGACCACATACATTATAATGTATTATTTCCAAAGTACTAGTGGCACACTGACCCTTTCCTTTGAAAGGTTTCATAGCCATCTTCCCTTTTAAACAAGGTTCGCACACACCATAAGATTCCCATTCCATTGGGCCTAAGTCTCCACATATGTGTAACTTAGTTAAGCAAGTCTCATTTATGTAGCCTAGACGATAATGGCATAAGTATAAGGATTTCTCATTATCTAATTTCGATTTCTTAACAATGTTCATATTTAGAATTCCAATTTTAGTATCTTGAACGTTGTGCCATCTACAGATATTCAACAAGCATAAAGAATAAAATCATGCTGAATTTGACATTTATTATTAAAGAATAAAAATTCAAATCCTTCTATTGCTAAACACGCAACAGAAATAATATTCTTAGTAACAGCAGGAATATAATAACAATTGTTCAAAACTAAAACAAGGCCACCAGGCAAACTAAGGCTATATGTCTGTGAGCATGGGATTTTGTACCAGCTCGCGCGTTCAATGATGATGGCTTTTCGGGAAATTTACCCTCGAATCACATGATTTTCGACCATCCGACGATCTTCAAATGGGAATCCTCCTCGAACGTTTTAAATTATTTAACTAAAAAAAATACAAAAAAAGAAAAAAATATATATATAAATAAAATAATAAAAAAAATGAAGGAGACGTAATCCCGATCACGAGGGAGCCTCGCGCGGAAGCAACCTCGCACGAGGTAGCCTCGCAAGGAGGCAGCCTCGCGCGAGGGAGCCTCATACAAGGCCGCGCGAGGCCTCGCGAGGGAGCCTCGAGCAGGCCACGCGAGGCCTCGCGAGGGAGCCTCGCGGGAGGCCGCGCGAGGCCTCGAGAGAGACCCTCGCGCGAGGTAGCATGAGGGGGCCTCACACGGAGGCAGCCTCGCGAGAGAGACCCCTCGTCGGCAAGGCTCTATGTTTTGGATTTTTCGGGACTTCTTTTTTCTATAAATAGTCGGGTCTTTTTCAGTACACAGGCCAAAAATTCAGAGAGAAAAATCCTCTCCTTCAGAACAAAAAAAAAAATAAAAAACAATATTCCTCACTTTCTTCTAACTTTTTCTCAGATCAAAAACACTTTTGGATCCCGAATTTCTTCATCTTAAAATCAAATTTCTTCATCAAATTTCTTCTTAAATCCTCAGATATTCTCGGGTCTAAAACCAATTTAGAACCCAAGTCTGATTATCTTTTTGATAAATAAACACTTTATTTTCCAACCAACCAATTCTTTTTTACACTAAAATCCCAAGAATTAAACGAAGATTTTTGGACTTTTACTTTTCACATTAAATCACCTAAACTACAAAAACGAATGAGGAACGCTGCCGGGGATCGAACGGACATGCCAAAGTGGATTCACGCCAAAAGGGTAAAGCCTCTGAGTTCCTAGAGCTGCTTATTTTGTGCTCCTCCTTTTCTTCTTAATTTCTTTCTACATGTGAACCTAGGAATTATTTTATTTTATTGTAAATGTTGTAATTCTCTTCTTTTTTTATTTCTTTTTAATTTTTGTATTAAATACCTTTTGCCATACGGTCATTTTCACTAATAAATAACCAACATACGTGTAAATAAAAATGAACTATTTTTGTTTAAATTAACAACTTTAAATCGTCGATGTTTTAATTAGGCCACACGGGCCTCGCCAAAATCTAATCGAGCATACGTGATATATCCCCTGTGCTAACCTTTGTGGATGTAGGCTAGATGTGTGTTTAGGATTTATTTTCCTTCGGGTATTGCACATATTTTACTTGAAATGTAATTAACAGGATAGCGGGCGGTTGCATCCCCCGATTTTTGAAAGCCTTGTAATTTTACTTTTCCGCATTTACTTTTCGCATTTACTTACTGTTTTGTGGATGGTTTATTTTTCTGCTTTATGGATGGTTTATATTTCGCAATACGTGAACCATGCATTTAACTCCAAAATCAACCTAAGTACGAATATGCATAATTAAAAGAAAACAGTTTTCTGTAGATGAAATATATTGTGATCACTTAAGAAATAAGCAACTTATCCCAGACCCGAATCTCTGTGTCTTGGTGGGCCATCCCCCGGACGTTAAGCCTCAAAGGACTCTAATTCTTGGAAAGAGCTAATCCAGGTGGCGACTCCACACTGAGAGACGGCGGATTCGGGATCGAACCGATCTAAAACGTTTTCGCCTTTTTCTCTTTCAAACCTTTTTCCCGGATCCCAGACCCGGTGCTTTTTCTGCTTTCTTTTTCAAGCACCCCGGTGGACCGCGCCTATGAAACCTCGCGCTCTCAGCCCACTGCTCCGTATCGCCCGCTCACACCAACCTTTAGGTATGAAGGTTGAGAAAGATCAATGTGATCTCTCCAAGGATGAGCTTGAATGGAATAGATGGAATGATCTTGTTTACCTCGAAACTAGAGGGTAAAGGGTGGTAAGCCTTACCATGGTGACATCTTTATGTCACGATTAAATGAGAACTTTATTTTTGGGTAAGATAATGTGTTATAGCCTTATGATAAATGAATAAGTGAATTAATGTTGATGTTTATTTTGTATCGCCAATGTGGTGAAATGAATGAGTTAAGTATATGACTCAAGCTGGGTAGAGTGTCAGATGCCTATTGGCCATCATAAATGTTGGGATATAACATGTTGATGCGTTACCTAAGGCGACGTAACCTCAAGCATCTTTATTACTAGCGTTTACCGATGTGGTATATAATGATGTTTGGGGTTTATTTATGATGTCATGATAATTCATGAGCGTTCTAAAACCTTAAACTAATAAAAGAATATGTGTGTGTGTGTAAATTAGTGTCTGCACAAAACAATGTAGTTAGTATGATATACATGGCGTGAGATGTTGTTTTATTTGCATATGTAATGGATGGAAAACCAATAAATACATAGCACTTAGCATGCACGCAATATGTAATTTTCCAACTATATGCCTCCCATGGAATAAAGGGTTTGGCTTTTAAATCTAAGCTTGGGTCATCTTGATACTGCAAGGATATCAAGGAGAGAACCTCAACGATGCACATAGAGACGTTTTGGTATACCTAAAGGAAGTTACTATGACTATGCTATGTGAGCGGATAAAGTTTTTTACAGCCGAGGGGTGCAGACCCCCTTAGATGGGCATGGGATTTTTATGAAAATGAAACGAGAAAAGAAAACCTTTGAAAGACTCGAGGCTTAAACCTTTCACCTATGTTGTTATATAGTCGCCACCCGGATCAACTCTTCCATCGGTACAGCCTAGATCTGTTAAGCCTAAATCGCACCGTAGTAAAGAGATTTTAGTGGGGATGAGTTACTTACTTCGTCGTTATATGAGTTTTAATTACAAGAAAACAACCACCTTTAAGACATTTTGATTTATTTCTAATCATTTTTTGTTTATGTTATAGTTAATCATACACATGTGGAGAGCAATAAATAAAGTGATAAACAAATAAAGGAAGCAATAAATAAAATAAATATGAGGATTCTAACCTAAAGGGGGTAGGGTGAATAATTATACAAACCATGGGGTAATACACAAATGGTCCTAAATACAAATGATCTACAAATACATTTTATTTATAATTGCGATACTTGAAGGAAAATAAATTCCTAATCATACATCTAAACTCAAACTACCTGCATCCACAAAGGTTAGCATGATAAATATCACAACATCATGACATAGTTAGTTAACCAAGCAAGACACAATTGGTAATGCAAATAGGTTAAATTAGGGTGAATCGCATGCTAATGGATATAAAAGTGGGGAATTCGGGTTCCCCATGAGCTTTGATTGGAAAATAATTGATTTAAGACTCGATTAACCAAATTTTATTATTTAAATCATAGCATAAATGAGATCGGTTAATAGGGAAAAATGGATTCCCGTCGTGTGGGGGCTAAAATAGTAATAAAGAGTAAGAAAATAACAGGCTGAAAATGCAAAAATGATAGAAAATATAACATGAGATCATGCCAACGAGTCTCCAAACGTTCAGAATCATACCCCTTCGACATGAATCCATGACTTTAAGAGCCAAAAACGATGAAAAGAGATCCCCAAGTCCTTTTTCGTAGTCGATTTGGTCGAAAAATGCAGAAAATAAGGTTTTTTTGTCAGAGGAATAAGAAACCTGAGAGTTAGATTTTTAATTTTCAACTCAAACCTAAAAGGATGAGGGAGTTTTGGAGAAAATGTGTTGGAAAATGAAAGTGTGAGGATTTACTAACATTTTTTCCCAAAAAATCCTTGAGTTCTCTCTCTAGAATTTTCTATCTCTAAAATTTTTTTCCAAAGAGGTAAGGTTCCCCCTTCAAAATTCTAATTTTTTGTCTTTTAAAATGGTTGGTAAAAATTATAATAAAGTAAAGAAGGAAGGGTATTTTTGAAACAAAAAAAATTTAAAATAAGGGTAAAAGGGGCAAAAAAATTATGAATTGGGCAAAAAGTCAGTCAGGACCAGTCCAAACAATCGGGAATGGCCCAATTCGGTGGATGGGTCTCAGTCCAAATTGTGGCGGATCTTGGCCTACCTATGCAAGCTAAGACCGGCCCAATAGGCCAGGAACGGCTTAGCTGAGGCCGGCCTACTCAAGCAGGCCGATCCCGACATTGTTATCGGCCCTAAAAGACCTGTAATAACCCAGACCAAACATGTTTGAAATTTCGAACTGATCCGAGCCGGTTCAACCTGGATGGGTGGGTTAAAAATTTTTTATTATTTTTAATTAATTAAATTATTTAACTTTTTTTTTTATTTTTTTATGGTTTTTTGAGTTGATTTTGTCTTCGATTTTTATGGTTTTGGCTTCCAAAATACCAACCGATCTCTTACAAATGTCTCGTAACCTCAAAGTAGATCAGTGGAACAAAAGAGGCAAGTTAAAATATTTCTCATCATCGCTTCGTGAGATGGACCGAGAATCCCGTGCTCACACAAGGAGTCTCCAAAAGCTCAGAATCTTACCCGTGCAATGTGAATCAAAGACTTTAGGAGCATGAAAACACCAATAAGAGATCCTCAAAGCCTTTAGTCTTCATTTTGGGAAGAAAAAGTCATTGGAAGTTGATTTTTGTGAGGGAATCTAAAAGGTGGAAGCTAGATTTGAGTCTATAACTCTCAAAACCCAAGAAGAGAAAATGAGTTTAGGAGAAAAATGTAGGAAAAATCCAAATGGAGATTTTTCCACAACTTTTCATGAAAAACCCTTAAAGAATTTCTCTCTCTAATCTCTCTCTAAAATAGAAAAATAGTAAAAACTTTAAAAAATGACAAAAAGTCCTTTCCCCTCCACAAAACCTAATTTTATGCTTATATACTGGTAGGTACAAAGGGTAATAATGAGTTAGGGCTAAGGGTAGTGTTGGAAAGGGGTTAAAAAATTTTGTTGAAAAAGTTATATGCAACTAGCCACCGATTTTCGCTTGGCAAACCGGTACCGTCTTGGTTCAAAATATTGGACCGATCCTGGGCCGATCTAGTCGAGAGTGGGCAAGCATGGCAATTTGGATATTTTGGGGTTAGTTTTAATGGTTTTTTATGTTTGCAAGGATTGGATCGAATGGTTTTCATTTTCAAAACGCCCCTAGATTGCCTCTGAATGTCTCATAATCATTATATTGGTAACTAGAACTAAAGAGTTAAGTGAAAATATTTCTGATCAATGCTTCACGAGACGGATGAAGAATCCCATGCTCATGGGTTGCCTTCGCGTGTTCACCATTGATGTAGGTTAGGATGGTCACGTGGAAATAGTAAGGGATAAAAACCATACCTTTGCTGGTAAAATTAACGTGGTGGTGGGAAAGTGAACCTTTCAAAACTTTTACAGGGTTGACTTGGGTTGTCATTCGATCTTTCAAGATCCCGGGAAGTATTGTGTCTCAAAACATGAAAGATCGCCGCACTCCTTGAAGCCACAATGAGATTGACCTCCGAGTGTTATACGACCTTCTGGGAACCCTTTAGAAACATAGTGCCGAAGTTGACCTCGAAATATGGAAGACCATCTTGCTCTTTGGAAACCCTAACAAGAATGATCCCTGACCTTTCTTAATAACTAGGAATATGGTGTCAAAGTTAATTTCAAAACATGGAAGATCACAGTTCTCTTTGGAACCCCAGTGAGGTCGACCTTGGGTGTTATATGACCTTTCAAGATCTTGAGAAATATGGTGTCTCGGAACATGGAAGACTAAAGCGCTCCTTAAAGCCCCAGCGAGATTGACCTTCGGGTGTTATACGACCTTTCGAGAACCCTTTAGAAATGTTGAGCATTCTCTATTGACCTAATAATGGAAACTTTGATGAGGTTGACTTCTAGGATAAAAGTGCCTAGTTATCACCGTTACGAAAATTTTGGTTGTCTTTGTTGATTTTGAAGAATAAACTTTGACAAGGATGACTTCTAAGATTACAGAACTTGTTTGTCACCCTAAGGAAATATTGGTTGTCTCCGTTTACCTTAAAGAAGAAACTTCAATGAGGTTGACTTCTAGATTGAAGCACCTGGTTGTTACCTTGAGGAAATATTGGTTGGTTTTGGAAACCTTTAAGAAATAAAATTGTTTTGGAGTTAGTGATGCCAATGAACGTGTTTTAACCTAGGGTGTGCATTCGGTCGAAACTGAACTAAATAGAACAAAACCGAATTAACTGAACACAAAATAAGGAAAAAATTGTTAACCGAACCAAACCAAATAAGAATGAAAACCGAATTAACCAACCCGAAATAAATTATTTGGTTTGGTTAAAAACTGAACCAAACCAAAATTTTAAATTAATTAACAAAAATTTCAAATTTTAACACTTAAAATAGAAAATGCACATCCAATATAAGTATTATAATGGATTAGTAGAGACATATAAATTAATAAGAGTGCATTTTTTAAAAGATGAATAAAGGTGTGATATAAAAATAAAATTTTATTATGTGTTTATATATATTTCGATTCGGTTCGGTTTTTACGATTTTTTACTTTACAAAAACCGAACAGAACCGAATAACCAAAATATTGACATTTTACAAACCAAACCAAACCAAACCTAATTTTTTAAAATAACCAAACCAAATTAATATTTTAGTTTTATTTGGTTCGGTAATTTAGTTACTAAACCATTTGCACACCCTTATTTAACTCCTAAATTGACATTTTTGAAACAGAATATTTTCCCCTTCAATCAAGGGTTAAAACGTGAGGAAAATAAATAAATAAAGAATAGAGTGGGAGGAATTCAGCCTTGTCTGAAATAATTATCAAGGTAGAATTACCCCTTACATAAATTGTTACCTTGTATAAGGCTTAGGTATTTTATAAAGATGTACTTGAATTTCATGGTTAACTCCATAGGGATAAAAAGGATTTTAGTAGTAAAGGGTGTGTAAGGTTTTGATTTCCAAATGTTCATTCGAAAATCAAATTTTGTCTTGATCTTCAAAATTTGGTTTGGAAGATTGATGTGGTTTTGATTTCGAAAATGTTATTTGGAAAATCGATTTGATTTTGATCTCAAAAATGTGTTTTGGAAAATCGATTTCGTTTTGATTTCCAAAATGTAGTTTTGAAAATTGATTTTGTTTTTATCTCCAAAATGTTGTTTGCAAGATAGATATGGTTTTGATTTCTAAAATGTGGTTTGAAAATATTAGCAGGGGAAAATAAAAGGTGTTTAAAACAGGATTTCAAGCTAAGGGAGCCGACATAAAGAAGAAATGGCATTGGTAGTGATGACAATGATGGTGATGCGATACAATAGTGGTGGGACAAGGATGAAATCATGGCAAGATAGGGGGAACTATAAGGATAGAGACATGACAATACAATGGCATGACAAGGTGATGTCATGGAAAGATAATGGTGTGACAAGGATGGATTCGTGGTAAGACAGTCACATAAAAAGGAAGGAGACGTAACAAGACAATGGTGAGGCAAGGTGAAATCATGACAAGGAAGTTCCATTACAAGGATGGAGTCATGGAAAGATAGTGGAATGACAAGGAAGGAGATGTGAAAAGGTGAAGTCACAACACGATAGTGATGTAACAAGGTCATTGATAAGACCCTATGATAAATTATTGACTCAAATGTGCAAGTGAATAAATGAATGTTAATGCTCACATGTATGTTATGTACTTGGTTAGTTAATTATTTGTATGTATATTTGTATGAATATATATATATATATATGTGTGTGTGTGTGTGTGTGTGTGTGAGCGCGCGCGCGCGTGAGGATGTTAAATTTCTTTAGTTACTTTAGATTGGGTGACTAATACTCTTGTGGCGTCTAGGCAATCTTGAGTTGTTGATGTGGGATTCCTTTGGACTAGTGACAAGGATGGACTTGGGTTCGAGTTCAAGTTAAATTTAAGTTTGGATCAAATCCTAGTTTGAAGCTTGAATCTAGTTTTGAGTAGATTATGATGAGTTGTCAAGCTTTTAACACTTGGATTTCTCTTGTGTATGGAATCAATGAATCTAACATTGATCTTAATCCGTTGTTTATCAAGCTTTAATGTCTTGTGAGGTTCTTCCCATTGTGATGATAAGGAATCTGATGATATTCATCCTTTATTAAAGGGATGACCTTAGGACAACTTTTGAAAATTTGAAAAGATGTGATGAATTGAATATTCTTTTATTCCAATTTTTCATTAGACTACCCTTGCAAGTTTTCAATTTATGAAACATAATCTAGCAGACTCATTTCTTGCATAGGCTTTCCTTTTATATCTATTTTCTTTGTTTTTTCTTTGTTTATGCAAATGTTTTATGTTACGTGCATTGATTCTCAACACAACACACAAGTGTCCAATTATAAATATACATGTAACCATAAATCAATAATGACATTCTTAAACTAAAATAATCGGGGAAAAAAAATTTCCAATGATTTAACCTCTATTGGTAGTCAGCCCTTTCGAGTTTTCAAGTTGACAACTGATTGTTTTCTCTCATTGCCCTAATTTTTACCCAAAGCGCCCTTTTTCGGGTTTTCATTTTTACAGACTATTCAGCAAAAGAATACCCTAATTTTTGCTCAACTGCATGAAAATAAGTTAACTAGCTTACTTGATGAATCTCTTTTTTTTCCTTATGCTACTTTTAAAATTTTAATTCTTTAACCTAAATGTGATTGCACTTAAGCCGATCCCAGTTGATTGTTTCATGAACTCATTGTTTTCTATGTCCATCATCTTGACCGCTCCTTTGATAAGGACCTTCTTAATCAAGAATGGGCCTTCCTAACATGGTCTGAACTTTCCCCTAGTATCTACATTCGAGGGTTCAATTATTTTAGAACCATGTCTCCGGCTTTCAGAGGCTGCTTTTGATGCTTAACTTTTTTGTTGTACACTTTGGCCATACATTGCTGGTAAATCTAGAGGTGATCTAGAGCTTTCAAGCGATTCTCATCTAGCTGCTACTTAATATGACTCTTTCAACTTGACTTCTAGATCCACCCTTAAGGATCCAACTTCAATTTCTACTAAAATGACAACTTCCATCCCATAGAATAAGGATAAGGGAGTCTGATTCATCAATGTATGCATAGTGGTTTAGTACCCCCAAAGTGCAAATGGGGGTTTGTCTGCCCAATCTCAATAACCATATTGGACAAGATTTTCTTAATTGACTTATTTGTTGTTTCCAACGCCACATTAGCTTGAGGACTATAAGGTGAAGATCAATGATACCCAGTTCCATTCTTTTAATCAAATATACTATGCCGCTCGGAAATGGACTCCATTATCAGATTCTATACGGTGAGGTATCCTGTACCATGCAAAAATGTGCTTCTCGATGATCTTGGTCATTTTCTTAGTGGTTATGTTGGTGTAAGATTTGGTCTCCACCGACATCGATAAGTAGTCAACCATGATGATGCTATACCAATGCCTACTAATCGAAGAGGGTCAGATCTCATTAATAACATCAATCCTAGATGCCGAGAATGGCCAAGGATTCGAATTATTATTGATATCTGATGAAGGAAAATGACTAGTGTCCCCATACATTTGGCATTCATTATAATTCTTTGTCTCGTAAATGCAATCGGCTATCATGATGGTCTTAAAATAACCCTACCGTTGAATTTTCTTTACTAAGGCTAAACCATTAATGTGAGGGCTACAGTCTACCCCATGGATATGATTCAAGACCAGAGAGACTTCCTTTTTGAAGCGCAATGTAGAAGCAAGATATAGCTAATACGCTTAAAGAGATCATCATTGCCAATTCAAAATTGAGAAGATAAATGAAGCAAAGACAAACATACTGAATTTGTTATCCCTAGGGGAAACTCACCATCTTGTATTTATTTAACTATGTCTTGGTAATAACATTTCTCATTTATACTGATGGTGGCTGAGATTGTACAATAGTAGAAGGGATCTTTAGCAGACTGAAGAATAACGGGCTTGATGGGTTGAGATTGGGGACCTTTCCACATAGAGGAAAGAGTAGCCAAAGTATTAGCCATCCTAATCTCATCTTAGGGCACATGTCAGAACAAACACTTTTTGGATTTCATGGGTAAACCCCAAAAGACATCAAGATATGGATGAAGAGATTCTTGCTTGATTTCCCAAACTCTGACTACCTGCCAAATGTCTAAGATAAAATCATCGATGATAGTGACTTCCAATGCACCATTATTTCCTAAAGCTTGCATACCAAAGAGGCATACTTCATATTCTTCTCCCTTATTGGTGATTAGAAATTCAAGGCGCTTAGATAGTATAATAACTTCATTTTTACATTGTTACGAAGATAACTCCTAGGCCTATCCTTCAATGATTCATAGCCCCATCAAAGAACATTTTCCATTTATCATTGATTGTATCAATTATGCAAGCTTCTCATCTCGAAAGTCTAAGTTCTCGACATAGTCTGAATCTAGGGCCTAATTAGCTAGAAACTCAGCAAATATTTAACCTTTGATTACCTTCTTTGTTACATACTCAATATCAAGCTCAAATGGAAGTAAGAGCCAATGAGAAAGTTTCCCGGCCAAAGTTAGAGAATGGCCCAAATACGTCATCGGATCAATCTTAACTTCGAGCTTCATTCCACTTTTGCCTTAACATTATCTACTCATTTCAGATGTAGTCAACACACTTCATTCTTCACTTGCCTGAACTTTTGATCAGTCAAAATTTTGTGCTCTATGATTTTTCTGTCTACCACTGACATATCTTCATACAAGTAGGCAAAAGTGCTCACATGATGTCTAAGAACATTTTCAATCTCTCTTTTTTTCACCAAAGTTTAAATCAATGGATATAGTTACCATTTTAGATGGTTCATTTATACCCAAGTTAATATAATGCAAAGACACATCATGGATGAAAAAAATGTTATGTGTAGACTCATTTGAATGCATGGTGTTGTTAGGTGAGACATGAACAAGTAAGTAAATTCTGCATATTTTATTACAATAAAGGACTTATACATAGAGTTTATCAAAATAAAAATTGCATCATCATAATTTCCTTTTCCTCCACATATAGAGAGGGTCTTCCTTAGTGATGACAATAGTAGTTGCAAAAGGAGCGATAGAGGCATGGATAACAGGAGTAGGAGCGATGATCTTGCCTTAGGGATCAACATGAAGAAGATCAGTGATAGAAGCAGTGATCATCAAGATGCCATCAAAAGGGGAAGTTAGGTGACAGTAGAAAGAGTAACAATCGCAACAACAAAGGAGTGGATGACTAGAGCAAGATTAATAGTGAATATAGTGGTGATATAAATATTGCTCGAGTTGGACCATTTAAACCCCATCCAAGGCTAGTCCTTGTGATTGACAAGTTTGGATTACCCCTTGTGTAGCATCTGGTTGCAATTGTGCACATTTGCCATGTCGTGAAAAAGCAGGCTTATTGTTCTCATTATTTTTATGACAAGTAGCGAAACCCAATCCTACCTTAGGAATTTACGCTCTATAAATCATAAGATACCTTGGTGATGTTTTCCTAAATCTTTCTGGAGGGCATGGCCATGGAGCTTTATTATCATGACCACATTCTTCTAGGATTGATCATACTAAGCCGATACCTTCATTTTTCCATGGGAAGGCGGATTATTTCCAATGTTCAAATTCGAACCAAGAGCCTAAAAACTCTCTTCATTGATAAATTTTTGAATATCCCTAAGCAGGGTTTCATAATAATTTATACGATGGTTGTTCACCACTATTCTACTGATAAGTTTAATAATTTGTTCACAAGATTTGGCTATATATTAATGGCACCAAAAAATTGTTCACGTAAAGTATAGGTGTTGTCAGTACCTCTTATGAAATAAAAAATGATGATAACTGCAAGTATACAGTTGTGATGTAGTTTTAAAAGATATCGAACCCACAGGGAAGGAACCAAGTCTAAAGATCAATTAGGGAAAAAGAAAATAAAATAGTATAAAGTTTTGGATAGGAGGGTTAGAATGAAGAATGAGTAAATATAGATATGAAAGGTTAAAGAATCTAATTATTTAGATTTTCCCTATGACATAAGGATAGCAGAAAAAAAATGCAAGTTCAACAAAAGATTTTACGATTTACTAAACTAATCTCACAGACTCGGTTCAAAATACCCAAATGTTCAATTATTCACTGTAGAGCAACACATGAAATAACTTTTCTAAAGCTAGCACAAACGAATTAAGACAATTATATAAACCTGGACAACGTCAATACAATACTTAGTACAGGTCGCTCTTACATAGCCACATTTAGAAGGTTACCATTCCAAAAATGTTGGCTCACTAAACATTGTTATATCACAGATCCAGTGATTATAAACGATATTGTTAACCCCAAAACTACTCTTAAAATTAACTCCAACGCATATAACTTAATTAATATAAAAGACTTAACACGAAATATGCATTATGACACATAGACATATCATAAACTTCGAAATAGAAAGTATAAGTAGAAAGCAAAGCAAATTTGTAAGGTATGCAAGTGAAAGCTAAAGTTGATCAAATTGTATCCACTCTTTAATAGAAGTTGTCAATTCCCACAATTCCTGCGTATGCTTTGAATTCGGTCTAGTCCCGTATAGAACCTCCACTAGGATGCTATTATTTGTGAATATCGAATAAATGAATATTGAAGAACGTAAAATTTATTGATAAGTAATTTGTAAGTACACTTATTTAACAATTGCTCGAGAATATAGAGAAATCTAGTGATCAAAACAAGGATTCGAATCACTTAAACATTTTCTCGCTAACACTTATGAATGTAGCGAATTCTCTATTTATAACACACTATAGCTCTCTCATGCACTCTAATGTTTTCCTTCTGGTTGAATTTTCTACCCAAAATTGTAAGGTTTAGAGCCCTATTTATAGAGTTCGAAGGGTTGTGTCTATCCATACGAAGAGTCGTGTCCATTAGTGAATGATTGCATCACTTCATTATGATTGGTTGAGAAGCTTCAATCTAATCCACAATGGATAGGCACCTTTTCATGATTGGTTGATTTCTGATAGGTGTCTATTCGTTGGTAGTTGATGGCAGTTGATCGTCCTTATCTAGCAGTTTGTAGTTAAGAAGATTAAACCTAGAAAACCGTCCAAGCCATGACTGTCATATACAAGTCACGACCGTGAATCTTTGATTGGCATGTTTTTATTTTGAAGAAGAACAAGTCGCGACCACGAATGATTGTCGTGACCGTGAATTGCATTTTTCTTCAAAATTCTCATT
>CATIWQ010370787.1:0-12910 GCA_949673415.1 Euphorbia schlechtendalii
AAATTTACATGACTTACCTTCACATAATCCCATAGGTTTTGCTTGCTCGGAACCTTGCTCCAGTTGACAAAATTAAGAGCCACATACTCCCTTGCTAATGTTCCCAAAAACTTACTAAATCTCAAAACCAAATTAGAATCAACTGAAACAGGTTGGAGGTTTTCATTCAAATGTATAACTTCTTGATCTTCAAACTTTCTCATATGAATAGCAGACATCTTTGTTTTCCCCCTTCGATTTTAGGTGCACATTGACCTTCACGTGCATATGTCAATTGAAAAACCAGATGATAATTTACTCTAAGTTGGAACAACAATAAATAAATAAGAAAAGTAAATGCAAAAATAACATATATTTGACAACCTAAAGACATTTCATTGTTATGAAGTTTAGATTCAGGCAATACAAGCTTCTCAATTTCCTTATCTTTATTCTGTTGTTCCCGAAAAGATAAATATGCAGCAACAGACCCAGGGGTAGTTTTCTTTTCCCACTGCAACTGTGTATTAGATGCCGAAAAGAAAATAGGTTTTTCGATTCCATGATTCTCCAAGCAAGAAAGCAAGTAATAACATATAATACACCAATCAACTCATAAAACTAACAAAGGCAATCATTTACTATCATGATTAAACTTTTGCTTAAATTTAAAATGCTTACATAAGTTCCAATAGAACTATTGGGTGCAACTACATTCTCAACCCCTAATGCTTGACTCCTTCGAATTGAAGACCAAGTATTAAGGGCCGGACTACAAGGTGGACCTTATCATTAGTTATTCGATTTAAGCCCATCTTACCAGCCTGTTTAGGAGGCACTAATGAGTTGCTAAATTTATCCAAACAACAATTAAAAAAATAAGCATTATTACTACCCAAATAAATTCAAGTGCATCTATATTTGTGTTGAATTGGATAATAAAAATTGGAACTTGAATTGAACAAAATATTAAATTACAGTATACATTAACCTGTTGGTTATCCCCGATATTTGCAGTTGTAGCAACACTAGACTGTGATCTTGTTATGCACCTATTTTGAGCTCCTTTCGCTAACACTATCTTCTTTGGCTGATTAATGAAGCACAAGTCCATCACAAACCAAATATACTTAAATTGTGATAAAATTATATTAAATTTTGACTAAGTGATCAAAGCATGAACCTTATAACGTGAAATAGTATCATGAGATACATCGTCATTAGTGCTTTTTGAAGATTCAATGGAAGGATAGTAATCTTCACTACCATTACCAGATCGAACTTTATCCTTGCCACTTTTATCTTCAGGTATAGTCAAGCCATTAACACATGTTTGTAAATTAAGAGAAGCAAGGCGTTGCTTCTTGGCTTCAATTATCATTTCTCTAACCTTCAAAATTGGAACATGCTCATCTTCTATATCCACCTCATCTTCAAAAACAACCTCCTCTTCTATCATTGGTAACTTTTTCCTAGCGGTAACAGCTGCCTTGTGCTTGTATGGTCCGCATTGTCACAAATTTGCACTTGGGCTGCACTTTCTTGGGTACTGTTACAGGAATATTAAACAATAATAAAGTGAACATCCTCTATAAATGTATCAAGAAAGGAATGAACATAAGCAATATAAAGGAATATACCAAGTCTGCATATTACAAGTTTAAATTATTCAAACAGTAGAAAATACCAATATATTAATAATTTTCAGGAAATTTTACCTTCCAATATATTGGGTCTTGGTCTGATGATTATATGAGGTTGCAAATTTGGCAATTTTTTATTCAATTGCATGCTATCTCATGAGATGAGAGAATTGTTTAGACTTAAACATTCTCTGCAACCTTGGTTTAAGAGGGAAATAGCGCATCAACTTCACTGCAACTTTTGGACTTGTTTCTTTGGACCTTACACCAACACCACCATTACTTTCCATTATTTTCCACCCTTATAAACCACAAAATTTACAAACTTCTTCATTATTATATTCTCTCCAATACAACATGCAGTCATTAGGACATGCATGAATCTTTTCATAGTCAAGACCTAACTGTTGTATGATTTTATTTGCATTATTAAAAGACTTTAGTATAGTGGTATGGGGGAAAGCCTCCTTTATCAACTCCATTAATAAAGTGAAGCCACTTTCATTCATTCCAATGGTACACTTTACATGATAAAAGCGGATGAGGAAACTCAAGCAAGAGAAATTCTTGCAGCCTGGGTATAATGATTGTTTTCCTTCATTAACAAATCGATAAAATCTTTCTTCTTCAGCGATGGGTCCTTGTTTCACTCCTTCATTTGTACTAGTAGCATGTAACATTGCATGGAGACTATCTCCAAACGATGTATTTGCATCTGAATTCACAACATCACTATTATTTTGTGAATCCATGACTGATACATCATAAATCCATTACGCGAAGATAGCTAAGGCTCCATTGCAAATGAGATGATCAAATATCTCATCACGGTCATGCCAATGTTTGTTGTGACAATTTTTGCAAGGACACCTCAGCTGGATAATTTCCAATCCATAGGGGAAATTGGAAAATGCATTTCTAAGGAATTCTTTCACCCCGTTGATATAGCAGTTGCTATACCTAGGATATTCCAACCACACCTTCTCTTCGTCACCCATGACTACAGAGAAAGCATGAAACTATCTAACATTATAAATCATATAATCAAGTGTACCTTTACTATTACATACACACATTTAACTAACCTCTATAAAATCATACTTCAAATATGAACTTAAGTCCTAACAATAAAATTCTCATTTGCAATTTAGGTCATACTTCAACAGATCGAATAAAATACACAATATACAACATATCATGTATTTTCATTGATAGGTATGTACAATATTTTAAGTAAGCTAACCAGTATGACATACAATATGAAATTACATGTACTTAATATTTTAAAAAATACCTTGAAAGTGTTAAAGCTCCACTCTACTATTTAAACAGAATTATCCCTCCAGCTCAAAAGTATTACCATTGACAATCCAAGGGAAAACATTTTTAATAAGTATCAAACAAGCACAAAGTACACATGACTAAAAGTGCAGCCATGAAGTCAAAATGGAGCATAAAGAATAAAAGTACCTCTTGTCGATCAATGTCAAATCTAATATTTTGCATACTGTAGCATGTCTTTGAGATATCTGCATAATAGGCATAAACGTAAGGAAAGAGACATGATGCACAAAGAAGAAAGAGGATCATAGAAAATTAAAGAGGAATTCTTACCCTTTAACATATAAAGAGGAAAGTGGATCATAACAAATTACATAAAAATTTAAATTTTTATATTGCAAAACTCTAGAAAAGGTTATAAATTATAAGAATACAGAGTGTTGTTTTCCATAGTTCAAAGCTGTGACCATAAGTAATGGAAAAATCTTTGATTCCAATGTGAGAAGAGCACCCTTCAAATTTAGCTAGTTATTACAAAAATAGGGCAGCATATTATATTGGATAATAGAATAGGTTCTTGTTTGATTAACAATTATAATTACTTGGTTTTGGCACTACAGGCATGGGACAAGTAATAAACGGCTGGCATGTTAGAGTTAATGGTAATTATCTTTACTCATTTGAATTTCATCTCTAGTATTTACATATAATTCATTTTGAATCCTTAGACATGAGAATTGGGGATAAAAGAAGACTCATAATTCCACCTGCAATGGGGTAAGTGAAATGAAATACTTTATTCATCTCTACTTCAGCCTATATATTAAGAAACGTAATCTAAAAAAATATAATCTGTAGTTGTATCAGAAACCTAATTGCAAGAATAAGAAAAATTGATGATAATCGAATCATAAAATCAACTAATCAAATGAAATACGAGAATTTTGCAACAGAAAGAATTGATTTTGATTGAAAAAAAACAAATCTGAAACTGAATAATAGTAGCAATTGACTTGACTCCGGCGAGAATGAAGATTTGTGAATTTGTTTTAAGTAAGCAAGGGGGACTAGGGATTTAGAGAACGAAGAAAATGGTAGGAAGGTGAGAGAATTGGGTTTTATAGTTGGATATTTTTTTATTTTATTTATATTATATTTTAATGGGACTAAAAATTTATTGAGGGTGATTAAATCCCGCCACCTCATTTAATATTAACTTTTATCCCACGCCGTTAAAAGTTAACTATTCCTCCATGTTTTGGGCAACGATTAATCTAATTCATTGCGGCAATGTGTGTTTAATGAATTTTGATAGCTGTTGCAACCAGTATTGAAAACTTCATAATTTCGATGCTACAAATCATTTTTATCATGAAATTTGCAACCCTTATGGAGCAACAATAGGAATCTTGGTTGTCACAGACCATCTATGGTGTAGTGACTTTAGCTTTCACTTGCATACCTTACAACTTTGCTTTGCTTTCCACTTATACTTTCTATTTCGAAGTTTATGATATGTCTATGTGTCATAATGTGTATTTCGTGTTGAGTCTTTTATATTAATCAAGTTATATGCTTTTGAGTTAACTTTACGAGTAGTTTCAGGGTTAACGAGATTGTGTATAATCACTGGATCTGTGATTATAACATTGTTTAGTGAGCCAACATTTTTGGAATGGTAACTTGCTAAATGTGGCTATGTGAGAGCGACCGGTACTAAGCATAGTAATATTGTTATACAGGTTTATATAATCATCTTAATTCATTTGCACTAGATTTAGAAAACTCATTTCATGTTTTTCTCTGCGGTGAATAATTGAATATCTGAATGTCTAGAATCGAATTTGTTAAATTAGTCTAGTGTACGTAATATCTTTGTTGAATTTTCATGTTTTCTTTGCTATACTTTTTTGTAGGGATAATCTATACTAATTTCTTCTACTCTAATCTAAATACACTTATCCACCATCATATCCCATCCTACCCAATAAACAATAAAATCATTTATTTTATTTTCTTTTGTTCCATTCCTCTTGTTGATCTTTAGAACTAGTTCCTTCCCTGTGAGATCGATATCTTTTAAAACTACATCGCAACTATATACTTGCAGTTGTCATCATTTTTCTATTTGATAAGTGGTATTGACAACACCTATACTTTAAAGCCAAAATCTTGCAAACAAGTTATTAAACTTATCAGTAGAAAAGTGATGAACAAGTTTTTGGCATCGTTAACGAGGAAGGCAAGTGCGTTCTAGAGATCTAAATTGTTGGAGAGTACGGTACGTTTTTTTTTAATATTTTGTTCTTATTTTATTTTATAGTTGTTTTGTTTGTTTTGAGTCAAAATGTTTGCTAATATATACATTGGGATATGTTTTGTGGTGATTACATGATTGATAACTTAATTAATACATGCGTAGATGAAATATTTCATGTCACAGCTCTTGAAGAGTCAACATCTGAATCCCTTGAAAATCTAGAATATTCCTTTGAAACCGAAAAATTTGTTAAAGAAGATGATCCTATACCACCTTCTATAGATAAACCACCTTTAGTAGAATTGAAGCAATTGCCTTTTCATTTAAAGTATGCATTTTTAGGAAGAAACTATACCCTACCCATTATCATTTCTAATAAGTTATCTAGTCTACAGGAAGAAGCATTATTGGAGACAATAAAGGGTAGAATAAGAAGTATTGGATGGCAAATTTTCGATATTAGAGGGATTAGCCCTAATATAATGATGCATTCTATTAATTTGGAGAATGAAAGTAAACCTCGAATAGAAAGGCAAAGAAGATTAAATCCTCATATGAAGGAAATTGTTAAAAAGGAAATAATTAAGTTGCTAGATGCAGGAATTATCTATCTAATTTCAGATAGTGAATGGGTCAGCCTTATTCAATGTGTTCCGAAAAAGGGAGGTATTATCATAGTTCATAATGAAAAGGGTAACTTTGTTCCTACTAGGACAACAACTAGATGGAGAGTTTGCATAGATTACAGAAAATTAAATGCATTCACTGGGAAAGACCATTTCCCTTTACCATTTATCGATCAAATGTTAGAAAGGATATCAGGTCATGTGTTTTACAATTTTGTAGATGGATTCTCTGGATATTTTCAAATTTATATTAAGCCAGATGACCAGGAAAAAACCACTTTTACATGTCCATTTGGTACATTTGCTTATAGAAGAATGCCTTTCGGGTTATGCAATGCTCCAACTACTTTTCAAAGGTGTGTTTCGACTATTTTTAGTAAGTATGTGGAGGATATTATGGATGTTTTCACGGATTATTTCTCAGTATATGGAGATTCTTTTGAGACATGTCTAGAAAATTTAGATAAAGTACCTACTAGATGTGAAGAAACTAATTTCGTATTGAATTGGGAGAAATGTCATTTTACGGTTAATGAATGTATAGTATTAGGTCACAAGATAGATGAGAAAGGAATTCACGTAGATATAGCAAAAACCAAAATCATAGAGAAATTACCTCCTCCCATAAATGTTAAGGGAATAAGATCATTTCTAGGCCATGCTGGATTTTACAGAAGGTTTATTAAAGATTTTTCGGTTATAGCTAAACCTTTAACTAATTTATTAGTTAAAGATGTGAAGTTCGAATTCTCTGATGACTGTTCAAAAGCCTTCCAAACTTTAAAACAAGCATTAGTTTCAACACCCATAATTGTTAAACCAAATTGGTCTCTACCATTTGAATCGATGAGTGATGCTAGTAATGTTTCTATTGGTTGTATTTTAGGTCAAAGGTATGAAAAGAATTTGCATGTAATATATTATGCAAGTCACACTTCGTCTTCTGCACAGTGCAATTACACCACCACTGAAAAAGAGATGTTAGCAGTCGTATATGCTTGTGACAAGTTTAGATCATATTTGATAGGGTCTAAAGTAATAGTTTACACTGATCATGAGGCTTTGAGATATTTGTTTGCTAAGAAATATGCCAAACCTAGATTAATTAGGTGGATCCTTCTTTTACAAGAATTTGACTTAGAAATAAGGGATAAAAAGGGAAGTGAGAATACCGTAGATGATCACTTATATCTTCTAGAAGATGATAAGGGACCTATAGGTGAAACTGGTGATACTAATGAATTCTTTCCAGATTAAAATCTAATGTTTGTTAAACGTACTACTAGTCCATAGTATGCTGATTATGCAAATTATTTGGTTACGCATACTTTACCCTCTGATTTAGATTCTAATGGTTGATTCTAATGTGGGATGACCCTTATTTGTTTAAGGTATGTGCTGACAGTATTATTCACAGATGTATAGATGATACTAACTTTTCTTCAGTTTTAAGTCATTACCATGATAGCATATATGGAGGACATTTAGGACCAGCAAAAACCACTACTAAAGTCTTAGAGAGTGGATTTTATTAGCAAACATTGTTCAAGGATGCGAGAGATTTTGTTCAGAATTGTGATAATTTTCAGAGAACAGGAAATATAAGTCGAAGAGATGAGATGCCATTGCAAAACATCTTAGAAGTAGAGCTTTTTGATGTTTGGGGTAGAGATTTCATGGGACATTTTCCTACATCCAACGGTAATAATTACATTCTGTTTGTAGTTTATTATGTTTCAAAATGGGTTGAGGCTAATGGATATAGTAAGAATGATGCTAGAGTAGTTGTAAAGTTTCTTAAGCAATTGTTTAGTAGATTTAGAGTTCCTAGGACCATTATTAGTGATAAAGGTTCACCCTCAGACTAGTGGTCAAGTAGAAGTTTCTAATCGAGAAATAAAGTGGATTCTTGAGAAGACTGTCTCAAATTCTAGGAAGGATTGTTCTACTAAGTTAAACGATGCATTATGGGCTTACAGAATAACTTTTAAGATGCTTATTGGTATGACTCCCTACAAGTTGGTTTACGGAAAGGCTTATCATTTACCAGTGGAATTAGAGCTTAAGGCTTTATGGGCTTTGAAGAATTTGAATATGGATTTACACAAAGCTTGTGACAGAAGAAAGTTGGATTTAAATGAGTTGGAAGAACTACGTTTTTCATCATATGAAAATGCATATATCTACAAAAATAAAAAAAATGATGGCACGATAAAAAAATTCGAGAAAAGAAGTTTAAAGTCGAGGATAAAGTTCGATTATATAATTCCATACTTCATTTGTTCCTTGGAAAACTCAAATCTCAATGGAAAGGACCCTATGAAGTTATTCAAGTGTTTGATAATGGAGCTTTAGAATTGAAATCCGAACATGGAGAAATATTCCGAGCCAATGGTCAACGATGCAAACCTTATCTTGAAAATAAATTTAAACAATAAGATGTTGATGTTCATTTGCTATCTTCACCATGATTACTCAAGGTATAAATAGTAAATATTTATCATTTATATTTAACAATGTATGTTTGTGTTTGTGTTTAAGTTATTTTAGGTACAAGTCTAAAAATTGAAGAAATTTGAAGAAACAAAGAAGATCATAACCGCGACTCTATTCGCGCTCGTGAATATTGGTTATCAAAACTTTATGTTTCTATCATGAAGAAAGTCACAATCGTGATAAGCGTTCACGACCGTGACATTGGTAAATTATAACCATTACAGATCACGTTCTGACACACGACAAATGGCTAAAACCGCCATTAACTGCTAGTTTTGAGCATAAACGGTTATATTGTTAATTATGACCAATTACAGACCTCTTAAACCTCTATAAATATGTCCAAGTTGAACCCTAGCCACCACACATTTCAAAAAGCTTACAAATCTCTGAAATTTCTTCATCTTCATTCTTCTACATTCAAAACCTTTTCAAACCTTTACTTCAAACCAATATGCCTCATGTCAAGGTAGCCGCAAATAAAAGAGAAACCCAATCATACCAAGAAGAGTATGTTTGTCCTTTCCCTTTAAGGATAAGAGAAGAAGGCAAGCGTTTTCAAAAGCTAAACAAATTGAATATCACCGAGATGATATTCCTAGATTTAGTCTGTTGGAAACTCTGAATCTCTGTAGAGAATGGGGGTTTATATATCAGCTCTTGCACTCACAAAGTTTGCGGATTTGCACTTTCCACAAAATCGAGAATGGATTCTCGAATGTCTAGTGACATTCGATTTTGAAGATTCAAGGAAGAAGGCAATTCAATTTAGTAATCAAGGGCGACATTACACCATCACAAGAGAGATGATGAGTGAATGGTTCAGATTCGAGATTACTAATTCATCAAGCATGACTGATTCTTTTCAACCAAATCAAGTTTGGGCAGAATTATCGGGTAAAAGGGTCTTCGATCCCAAAAACTCTCCTAATAAACTTATTAAGGATGAATGTATTCTTCTTCTCCACAAATACCTTTCCACTTCGGTATTTTGTCTAGTAGAGAATACCAAGGTCCAAAAGAAAGACTTATTTGTTCTTTCTTGCGCTTTGATGAAACAAAAAGCGAAATTCGTGGATATCATATGGGATATGATGAAGAAGAACTCTTCTAGCATGAGGAATAAGATTGGGGCGGCTAAAATTATCACCACTATCATCTTGGGTGTAAGAGGTGAACTCCCCTATGTCCAACAACCAATTGAGTATTTTCGCTATATGGATGGGACTTATTTAAAGAATTCCGAACTTCTTCAAGAGAACGATGGTGTATATTCTTTCTACTCCTACTCCACCTGCACCAAGAAGCTAAACTTGGCTCGTGAAGATTTTTTCATCAGACCATCTAATCTAATCATTAGCCTTCAACATGAAAAAGCTCCAATGATCGAAGAGGAAGATGAAGAAGAATAAGAAGAAGCTCTAGAAGATTGGAAGGCAAGCATGCAACTAAAATTGGACAATTGCCAAGCGAAACTTGGAGTTATGAAGAAAGACATGAAAATTCTAAAGAAAAGTAATAAATCGATGCTTTGAAAATTACTTTCGTTCTTTAGAAAACAAAATTGTTAATTCACTCCTAGTCTCCAGGATTCCTCCTTCACAATAGAACGGGTTTATTCTTTTCTTTACTTTCTCTTTTTCAATTCTATTTTTAGACTAGTTTTAGTTTTTAGTTTTGATTTTTATTAAATGTCTCACAATGAGGACATTGTGTTCTTTAGGTGTAGGGGGCATTTGTGAAAATCTCGAAAAATCCAAAAAAATTGAATAAAATAAAAAAATCGAAGAATTTGAAAATTTTTGTTGATTTTCATGTTTTATATACATTCTTACACTATACTAACATTTGTCCAAGGTTATTGTGAGTGTTAGGTATTATAAGTTTGATGTTAGTGCAAAATTTGAGCGCATGTTGAAATTGAGCATTTTTAGCACAACATTTAGCATTTGGCAAGGATGAGTGGTGAGTAACATTCGAAAGCAACATTCCAAGTAAGTTTCGATATACATTTCAATGCAACATGAATTAGAATAAGTTGTGTAGTTTTAGTTTAATGCTACCGATAAGTTTAAGTGGAGTAATATCTAGTAGTATTCTTACTATGAGTTTTATATGCAAATCTCGAATAAGTCCTATAAGTATTGAGTGTGTTTAAAGTGTTAAGAAACTATAGCCATAATACTTTGAAATTGATTAATAAAGGATGAGGGTATTAAAAGAAAAATCAAAAGAAAGAGAGGATAACCAATGAGTTATGCAAAAGGTGAGGAATGGTACAGAGCAGAAACTATAACCATTCATTGTGAAAAAAGAAAAAGAAGCATAGCACAAAAAATGGGTGCAAAGTACAAAGTACTTCAAAAACATATGCTTAAAAGAAAAAAATGAGAGAGTGGTATGGAGCATAAAATGAAACCACTGAAAATAGGGGAGAGTGGTATGGAGCATAAAATGCAACCACTAAAAAAAGGGGAGAGTGGTATGGAGCATAAAATGCAACCACTAAGAGTGTTTTAGCATCTTAGGTTACCTAAAAATGCCTTGAGAGAAAATTATTCAAAGTGTGCTTTCTATGTCCTTTATACTTTATACTATGCTTAAAAGAAGGAAATATTCGAGTATGCATATAATGCTTATATGAAGATGCGATTCGATTGAACCTCTATTAAGAGCAAAGGTATGCAACTAGACTATATGAATTGCACATTACTAATTTATTGGAAATTTCAAACTTCTACTTGAATCTTATGCAATGTGGGAATGTGGTACTCACTGCAATAGTCTTTCGCCAAATGAGGTACGAACTTGAATACCAATTTATACACTTCTGTTGAATTTACCTTGAGGACAAGGTAAAAGTTAAGTGTGGGGGTATGATAAGTGTATAATTACACTTGTTATCAAATAATTTTACAGATTAAACACTATAGTTTAAGTCATTTTTATACTTCATATAAAAGATTTCACGTGGTATGTAGTTATTTTTTATGCAAATGCAGGTACCAGGTAAATCTTGGGAGGAAAATGATTTAAAGTGGAAATCTATGAAAAAAGAGTGAAAAAATGTGCAAAAAGATGTGTGGAAGTTAAGGATTTGGCTTTGGATCAAAGCTGTCGAAGATCGGATAAGTTACAGGAAGAATTCTGAAGAAAAACACAATTCACGACAACCATTCTCGATCGCGACTTAATAATCTTCAGAACAGAAAGTTACCAACCAAAGGTTCACGATCGCGACATGTACTTCGTGATCACTACTTGGATGGTTTTTTGGTCAACTCTTCTCAATTATGAATCGCTAGATAAGAATGATCAACTTCCATCAACTAACAAATGAAAAGACACCTTTTGGAAGCTAACCAATCATGAAAAGGTGCCTTTCTATTGTGGATAAGATCAAATCAACTCAACCAATCACAATGAAGTGATGCAATCTTTTGCCAATGGACACAACTCTTCGTATGGATAGACACAACCCTTCATACTCTATAAATAGGGCTCCAAACCTCACCAATTTCATGACACAAGTGGTAGAGAGAGTGAGAGTGGCATATATGGTGTATGCATAGATAGAGAGAAAAATCGTGTAGAGTTCATTTCGTTCTAAGTTAGCGAGAAAATTTATAAGTGATTCGAACCTTATTTCGATCACTATATTTCTCTACATATTGGAGAGATTGTTGTATAAGTGTAATTGCAAATCACTTATCAATAAAAGTTTTCGTTCTTCTATATTCGTTTGTTCGATATTCACAAAGAATAACATCCTAGCAGAGGTTCTATACGAGTCGAGATCGAATTCAAAGCAGACGTAGGAATTGTGGGAATTGATGACTCCCATTAAAGAATGGATACAGTTTGATCAACTTTAGCTTTCACTTGCATACCTTAAAACTTTGCTTTGCTTTCTACTTATACTTTCTATTTTGAAGTTTATGATAGGTCTATTTGTCATAATGTGTATTTCGTGTTGAGTCTTTTATATTAATCAAGTTATATGCTTTTGATTTAACTTTAATAGTAGTTTCGGGGTTAACAAGATTGTGTATAATCACTGGATCTGTGATTATAACGATGTTTAGTGAGCCAACATTTTTGGAATGGTACCTTGCTAAATGTGGCTATGTGAGAGCGACCGGTACTAAGCATAGTAATATTGTTATCCAGGTTTATATAATCATCTTAATTCCTTTGCACTAGATTTAGAAAAGTCATTTCATGTGTTGCTCTATGGTGAATAATTGAATATCTGAATATCTAGAATTGAATTTGTTAAATTAGTCTAGTGTATGTAATGTCTTTGTTGATTTTGCATGTCGTCTTTGCTATACTTATTCGTAGGGATAATCTGTACTGATTTCTTCTACTCTAATCTATATACACTTATCCACCATCATATCCCATCCTAACCAATAAACAATAAAATCATTTATTTTATTTTCCTTTGTTTCATTCCTCTTGTTGATCTTTAGAACTGGTTCCTTCCCTGTGGGATCGATATCTTTTAAAACTACATCGCAACTGTATACTTGCAGTTATCATCATTTTTCTATTTGATAAGTGGTATTGACAACACCTATACTTTAAAGCCAAAATCTTGCGAACAAGTTATTAAACTTATC
>CATIWQ010370865.1:0-16875 GCA_949673415.1 Euphorbia schlechtendalii
TTTACACCTTTTTCACTCTTTCTCCATAGAATTCCATCTTTGATCATTTGACTCCCAAGATTTACCTAGTTTCTGCATTTGCATAAAAAACAACTACATACCACGTGAAATCTTTTATATGAAGTATAAAATGAAACAAAAACATATCATTTTATGATTGAAATTGTCATGATAATAAGTGTAAATATTCCCTTATCACTTCCTTCTAGAGTGATTCAAAAGAATCCTCGTCATCTGATGAGGAAGTAACTTATTAAGCCAACCTTTATCTGATGGCCATTGAAAATCGAAGGGGTGATGGCTCAGCATCTACCTCCGATAGAGATCAATCCGCAGCTGATGTTGAAGCTGAGCGCAATAAGGGAAAGGCTCTTGAAGTTGAGGTACATCCTGATATTCCCTTATCTATGGAAGAGTTCGCCTAGGCTCTCTTTGATGTTATGAAATTGACTAACAAGTCTATGAAGAACATTAAGGAGCTAGTGAGGAGAAGTGAAGATCTGGAAGACATTGTTGCTTTCTTATCTTATTATATCTGCTATCTTAAGAAATAGCTGAGTATCAAGACAGTTCTAATAGCAAGCTCAGTAAGCAATTAGACTAGTTCACTGCTAAGGTAATATCTTTGAAGAAGAAGCAAGATCCTCCTCAAGCCAATAACCAACCTTTGAATAACCAAACTCGCAATTCTAAGAGGAAGAATTCCTCTAAAAAGAAGAAAGCGAGCTAGCCCAAAGATAAATCTACGTGTGGTTTTTGCGAAAAAGCTGGATATGCCATAGTAATGTGTAGGCATAAAAATGGTTATTATGATGAATACGACTGGAATAACCTAAGCACTTCTAATAAGGGAGCACCCAGCTCGAAGGCATGGGTACTTAAGAAAATGTAATTGTTTTGCAGGTGAGTATTAGATCAGTTGATGACTCTAGAATGTGGCATGTGGATAGCAGATGCTCAAGGCATATGATGGGAGATGAAAGCCAGTTCATCTCATTAGAGCGCAAAAGAAATGGAAGTGTCAGTTTTGGAGATAACAAGAAAGGCTAGATTGTGGGGTGTGGCACTATCGGTGTCTCCTTCAATCAAAGAGGTTTCTCTAGTTAAAGGTCTGAAATTCAACTTGCTTAGTGTAGCACAGCTGTGTGACAAAGGCAGAAAGGTTACATTTGACTCATCAGGATGTACAGTAATTGACTGTAAGACTGATTCTACTATTCTCTTTGCTCTTCAAATCAATAATGTACATATAATTGATTTATCCACAGGCTCTACTAATGTATGTCTTGTATCTAAGGAGGATAATTTGTTGCTTTGGCATAGAAGGTTGGGTCATATAAATATGAACATTCTATCCAAACTGGCCAAAAAGCAATTAGTTATGGGGTTACCCAGCATCAGCTTTGAAAAGGATAAACTATGCTCAGCTTACCAACTAGGTAAGCAAGTTAAGAAACCTTTTAGTCAATTAATCACGTAGTAACTAAGTGACTGTTGGAGCTAATCCACCTAGATCTTTTCAGCTTAGTTCAGCCAATGAGCATGGGTGGTAAGAGATTTTCTTTGGTAGTTGTGGATGACTTTACGAGATGCACTTGGGTAGTCTTGCTAAGTTGCAAAGACGAGACATATGAATCTTTTATCAAGCTCAGTAACCGGATAATGAATGAAACATGAACTAAAATCAGTAGAATCCGAAGTGATCATGGTTATGAATTCGAGAATTTCATTTCGAAGAACTCTATTCAGCGCATGGTATTGACCACAACTTCTCTTCTCCCTATATGCCTCTACAAAATACGGTTGTAGAAAGGAAGAATAGAACCATAGTTGAAATGGCTCAATCCATGCCGAGTGATAACAATCTACCAAATTATTTATGGGGAGAAGCAGCTAACACAACCTATTATATCTTGAATCAGGTTTTAATTTGCCCAATTCTTGAAAAGACACCCTATGAACTTTGGTGAGGGTGCAAGCCTAAGATTGGTCATCTCAAATCATTTGGCTATAGGTGTTTTATTCTTAACACTAAAGAGCAACTAGGCAAGTTTGATCCTAAGTCTAATGAAGGTATCTTTCTAGGATACTCAACTAATAGCAGGGCATATAGAATATATGTCAAAAGAACCATCTTATTAAAGGAGTCTACGCATGTAGATTTTGATGAAACTAACGATGTAGATAGACATCCATATGATGAAGACGAAGGAGCACCCCAGTAAGAAAATCCACTTTGTATGCCACTCTCTATGCTACCCAACCCAGCACAAGAACTTGAAGCTGAGGAAGCTAAAGATGATGAGGATCTTTCTATCAACTTCAATGATGGTGAAGATCAACCTCCACCTCTACATCATGTTATCGATCCTCCAGTAGTTGATCCGAGTCTTCCAAGAGAGATTAGAGTTCATCTTAAACATTTGCCAGACAGTATAGTTGATGATGTTTATAATCTAGTGATGACGCGAGGTTAGCTCAGCAGGATGATGAATCATCCTGCCTTCATTTCATTGATATAACCCAAGAAGTTTGAGGATGTAGAAGGAGATGGTTATTGGATGATCGCAATGCAAGAGGAATGGGATCAGTTCAAGCGCAAAGATGTTTGGGATTTAGTTCTGAAGTCAAAAGGGAAATCATTATTGGAACCAAATCGGTTTTTAAGAACAAGCTATATGAAGATGGCTCTATTGTCAGGAACAAAGATAGAATGTTGCGTAAGGCTATAATCAGCAAGAAGGAATCGATTATGATGAGACTTATGCCCTTATAGCTCAACTCGTAGAAATCTAAATCCTGTGTGCTTTCGCATCTCATATGAACTTCATATTATTTTAAATAAATGTCAAGAGTGCATTCTTGAATGGATTCATTCAAGAAGAAGTCTATGTTTGCTAGCATCCAAGCTTTGAAGATACGAAGAATCCTGGGCATGTCTTCAAACTGAAGAAATATCTCTATGGATTGAAGCAAGCTCCTAGAGTTTAGTATGAGAGGCTAAACAATTTCTTGATCAACAAAGGCTATGAAAGAGGAAAAGAAGATACAACTCTTTTTATCAGGCGAAGAAAGGAAGATTTGTTGCTAGTTTAAATATATGTTGATGATATCATATTTGGAGCAACAGATGAGAAGCTATGCAAGGAATTCAGCAAGCAGATGAAGAGCGAGTTCGAAATGTCTATGATGGGAGAGCTCAATTTCTTCCTTGGTCTTCAAATCAAGCATACTGAAGATGGAATTTTCATCAGTCAGGCTAAGTATGCAAGAGAATTCCTGAAGAAATTTGACATGGAACATTCGAAGGCAATGTCCACTCCTATAGCCACTGATACTATCCTGAGTAAAAATGAAGCTGGAAAACCTATGGATAGCAAGTCTTACAGAGGATTCATTGGCTCTCTTCTTAATCTCATAGCTAGTAGGCTAGACATACAGTATGCTGTGTACTCATTATCAAGATGATCCTAGCGAATCTCATTTAGTAATTGTGAAGAGGATTCTCACGTACTTGCAAGGCTCAATTGAAGTAGGTCTGTGGTATCCCAATAGCTCAGATTTCACTCCTAGGAAATTCGTAGATGCTGATTATGGAAGAGACAAGCTTGAAAGGAAAAGTAAAACAAGAGGATGTCATTTCCTTGGAGAATGTCTTGTCTCTTGGTATATTATGAACCAAACTTCTGTTGCGTTGAGTACAGTTGAAGCTGAGTACATGGCAGCAGGAAGTTGTGTAGCACAACTGCTATGGATTAAGCAATAATTGGAAGATTATGGTATAAAGGCAAATTAGCTTGAAGTTATGTGTGATAACAAAAGTGCAATTAACCTATCCAAAAATCCAATTCAACATGGCAGGATGAAGCATGTCAATATTAGACATCACTTCATTAGGGACCATGTGCTACGAGGAGATGTCAAGCTGGAGTATGTTCCTTCTGAGGAACAACGCACTGACATTTTCACCAAGCCATTGCCAAAGGAGCAATTCTATGTTCTAAGGTAGTTAATTGGTTTGGCTAATCCACGTTGTAGAAGAAGAAGGAAGTTGAAATTCTTAAAATTTTAGCTAAGTGTTGGAGATCAAGCCTTGAGAAGACATGTGGATAACACCGTTAGTATGTTAATATAACGGCGTGAGGATCTATTTCACGGTTAATTTTCAAACCTCTACGTTTTCTAAAAGATGTGCATTTGAATATGAACCCTTTTTGTCAAAACTCACCGTTTTACTGAGGCGGTTAATCTTATGCTCATCTCAACGTTCATTTTCATCTTGAGCTGTCGTAGCTCTAGGTGCCCTTGAGAGTTGCAATCGTCTATAAAAGTTGAACATTTGAAGAGAAAGGGTTACTTACTTTTTGAGAATTTTGAAACCCAAAGCATTCGAACCCTAATTCCTTTTCTCTTTCAAATCCTTTCTCAAACCTCTCAAATGGCGATTACTCTAACAACATTCAGACTCAAGAGCACAACCTCGATGAAAATGGTTGTCAATGCTGAAAGGAAAATAGAGAAACTCACTCTGCAGGAGGGAACCCTTTTCACCAAGTTGAATGGGCTGATAACCATGATTTTGGTCCCGTTTATGAGGTGGACTATGAAGGGTTGCTATGAAACAAGACCATGCACAGGATCATCAAGCAGCAACATCTGAGTTCATTTTTGAAGATGGAGGGTCCTGCTAACACAGGACTCATCAGAGCTTTCGATTCAAACCTTTACACCATCTAGGGGTTTAATGATGTTTTGATGATGGGTTTTGGAGGCAAATCCACCCTTATCTTTGTGAGTTTGATAGGGAGCATCCTAAACATGCCCAACAAGGGTACTCAGCTCCGAAAAACTGGTGATGAAGACACCATAATCATCCCTGAAGATTGGGAGCTCCCCCTGAACTACATGTCAGGGGAGATGGTAGCAAGCATCATGAGCTGGACCGCAAGAATGTGCCACAAACTGGTGGTGAAGTTGCTGCTACAAGAGAGGAGCTCTATGACTAGCTACACCTACTTTGAGAGGTGTGTGCTCTACCATATGGTAGAGGGTAAAAAGTTGAATTGGCCAATGGTGATCCTTTACCATTTGACCAAGCTGACTACCGTCTATCACTATGGTTACCCATAACTAAACTTATGAGGGTAGTGAAAGTGGACATAGCTCAGTTTTTGTGGGAGTCCGGTGATACAATTTTGTTAGTGATGAAGCGATTCGAGATGGCGAACTTCAGCAAACTGGTTCACAATCAGGTGCATACTAGGTACAATAAAGCACAACAAAAGTAAACATTGAAGTGTTTATCGACAGTAGTGCCTGTGGATGTCCTAAAGGAGGATGAAGATGGCTCTATGGTGGATTTAGATGATAGCAACAACTCAGACAAGGCCCCCATATCCAGCATCCTTGAGAAAGTTACCGCCACCGCCTCCTCTATCATGCAAAAGGCTGCTTCCTCCAAGGCCAGGGGGAAAAGCCCTGTGAAATCCAAAGCCGATGAGGCCTTTACTCAGCCTCAGGTTCAAAGGAGGAAGTTGAAGGCCAAAAACCACACCCAAAGAGAAGTGAAGGTAAAAATTCAAGCTGAAGAGCAGGTATAGTAACAAGAAGATGTGGCTGCGGTTGATGAGTCCTTTGAGTTAAAGAAAGCTCAAAATGGTATTTTTTGAGGAATCAGAGGAGCAGGGCGAGGCTAAAAAGTCAAGAGAAGAGAACACTCTGAGTCTTAACACTGCTGTTAAGGTTCAAGAAGCATTTGTCAAAATTAAGGGCATTGAGCGTAAGCATTCTACCACCAACAAGCCCCTGCAACGCAATGTGTAGTTGGTGAGCAACGAGGAGGATGTTGGAGACACCCTCTCCCTAATTCCTGAGGAGTTTGATCCCCAGGAAACCAACATCTGCAAACCCTCTTTCACTCATGTTAAGGAATCCTCAACTCAGCATGCGCAACCTCAAGCTGACCCATCCTTGGGTCGAACAACTAACCCAGAGGTTCCTAAAATTCCTACCCCCTCTTCTTCTGTAAATCCTCAAATCCCACCTTCTCCTATAAATCCTTCAAATCCCTCAGTTTCTACTCCTGATGATACTAAAAAACCATCTATAAATTCTCCTCCTCCTTCCAATAATGTACATTCTCCAATTCATATCCCTTCTTCACCTATTAATACATAAACTTCACCCATTCATATTTCTTCACCCACAAAAAGCCATTATTCTTTCTCTCTTAACCATTCCCCAGTAAATAACCCTTCTACTCATTCTTTTCCTATACAATCTCAACCTCAAACCATTCCTTGTACATCCATTGTAACTTCTATTCGGCTGAACCAAAACATCCCCCAAACTTATATTGTAAAAACTTCTGAACCACCCTCTTCTTCAAACCCATCCTCTACCCCCTTAACCCCTGTGGTTAGGGAAGTTCCAAATGCTAAGAACTACGCTCAGCAGGGAAAAGTAAGTGGTCAGAATGCTGAGGCAAACTTTATAGCCCATGAAGCAACTAAACCCAACAGAGAGCTAATCCACGAGGATTTGGCTGATGCATCTTTCTTAGCAGAAATTAGAGAGTTAGTTAGGAAGAAATTCCCTGCGCTCAAGATTACTACTGAGTTAGATATAGTAAGCAAAGTGCTACTTGCTCACAAATTGACGAACTTGTCCTCTAGACCTAAGGCAAAATCAGTTGAGTTTGAACAATACACATGTGTGCCCAACGAATCTCTCTACTTTGAGGAGTTTGAGAGAATCTAGGGTAGCTTGTTGGCTATTCAAAATCATTTAGAAAAAGAGAGTGCCAAAAGTTTAGTGGATAAGATGGCTCCAATTCTCATTGGGTTGATGGATTCTACAGCCCAACTAGGGGTAAAAATCACATCTATCTCCATGCCTACCGTAATGGCTAATGCTATTTTAGGAAAGATAGAGGGTAGCGTGGATGCTGCTACTGAGCAACTAAGTCTCTTGAGTACCAATATGGCAACTCAAGTGACACAAATCCAAAAAGTGGGTGAGGAGCAGGCTAAAATAAAAAGACTTACCGATCGCAAGATTGAGAACGTCTTCAAAGAAGTGGAATCTACAAAGGATGTTGGCCACAATGTCACGAAGTTGGTTGAAGCTTAGTCCAAATTCTTACTGTACCATGATAACAAGCAGGATGAAATGGTGAAGCTGCTGAAGGAAATATCAACCAAGATGGATAAGGCCCTTGTCATCAATCTTGACTCTCTCCACACCAAAATGGACAACATCCAATGAGAGGTCAATGAGCATGTAACTAAGAAAGTCTCCGCATTATAGAAGTTTCTTGCCTCTGCCATGGGGAAGATTTTTCCAGACATGCCTACTCCCAGTTTGCCTGCTATAGAATCTCTATGCCTTGAGACTGGTATGACTATTCAGACAAGGCTGAATGTCATAAAGTCAAAGGTAGAAAACATGCAGAAGAATATTGGTACTCTAATGAAGATGAGTGAATTGGACACAAAGGAAATTGATTACACTACAAAGTGTATATCATCTATTGGTCCCAAGGTTCTTGACATAGAAGCATGTTTGCAAGATTTTGGCTATACTCGTTCTAAAAGGCTTATCCCTGGCAACGGTGCCAAAAACTTATTCACCACTTTTCTACTAGTAATATAAAAGTTCTTAATATGAACAGGTGTTGTTAGTATCGCTTATCAAATAGAAAAATGATGATAACTGCAAGTATACAGTTGCAATGTAGTTTTAAAAGATATCGATCCCACAAAGAAGGAATTTGGTTTTAAAGACAAACTAGAGTTACAGAACAAAAGAAATAAGATAAATTGTAAGGTTTGGATGGTAGACTGATGAATAGATAGATGCATGAACAAATTAGAGACGATGTAAACTATATAGATATTCCCTAAGAACAATTATAGTAGAGAAAAACATGAAAAATCATCAAGAATATTTCATACACTAGATAACTTTAACAAATACGATTCTAGATGCCCAAATATTCAATAATTCACTGCAGAGAAACACATGAAATGACTTTTCTAAATCTAAGGTAAATGAATTATGACACTTAGAAAAACCTGGATAACAATAATACTATTCTTAGTACGGGTCGCTCTCACATAGCAATATTTAGCAAGTTACCACTTCAAAAATGTTGGCTCACTAAACAGCGTTATAATAACAGATCCAATGATCATACACAATCTTGTTATCACTCTTAAAGTCAAGTTGAAAGCATATAACTTGATTAATATAAATGATGCAAGATGAAATACTCGTTATGACACATAGACATATCGTAAACTTCGAATTAGAAAGTATAAGTAGAAAACAAAGTAAAGTTGTAAGGTATGCAAGTGAAAGCTAAAGTTGATCAAACCATATCCACTCTTTTAATGGGAGTCGTCAATTCCCACAATTTCTACGTCTACTTTGAATTCGGTCTTAACTCGTACAGAACCTCCGCTAGAATGCTATTCTTTGTGAATATCGAATAAATGAATGTTGAATAACGGAAACTTTTATTGATAACTACTTTGCAATTACACTCATACAAAAATCGCTTGAGTTTGTGGAGAAATCTAGTGATCAAAATAAGAATTGAATCACTTATACATTTTTCTCACTAACACTTTGAACGTAGCAAAATCTATATAATTTTCACTCTCTATCTATGCACACACATTACACACGCACACTACAATTCATTTCCATCAAATTTGTTAGATTTTACCCTATTTATAGAGTGCGAAGGGTTGCATCTATGTGAAGGGTTGCATCACTTCAGTATGATTGGATGCAAAGTTTCATCCTCATCTTCAATGGAATGACAAATATTTGTGACTGAATTGCTTCCAAAAGGTGTCTTTTCATCTGGCAGTTGATGGTGGTTGATAGTGGTTCATCGTCCTTATCCGGTGGTTGGAAGTTGAGAAGAGTTGACCAAAAACCGTCATAAGTCACGAGCACAATATACATGTCTCAATTGTGAACAATAGTTGGTAACTTTCTATTTGTGAAGGATGACAAGTCGTGACCATGAATAGGTGTCATGATAGTGACATGTGTTTTCTTCATGATTTTTCTTTGCAACTTAGCCGATCTTTGACAACTTCTATCCTAAGCCAATTCTTTGTGTTCTATGCATCTTTTTGCACCTTTTTCACTCTTTTTTCATAGAATTCAATCTTTGATCATTTTATTCCCAAGATTCAACTAGTTTCTGTACTTACATCAAAGACAACTACATACCATGTGAAATCTTTTATATGAAGTACAAAATGACTGTAAACCATATCGTTTTATATGTAAATATATCATGATAATAAGTGTAATTATACACTTATCAAAGCGTAACTGAAGATATCACTGACTGCAACGGACTTCCAAGGCCTTCTTCAATGCTTTCAACAGTTCGCTTGTAAGGGATTTGACTAGATTGCGCACCTCTCCAGATGTCACCATCTTCTTCTCAATGAGCTAAATGATCAAGATTTTCTTACTACCCAAGGCAAAGAGAAACTGGAGAGAGAGATTTCCCTACAAATCACAGGCTAGCAAGAGAACTTCAGAGCTGCCCTCAAAGCCTTCAATACTTACCTTGAACAAATTGTGCAAGGTTAGATAGCAAAGGGGGAGAAGGTCACTAAAGATGCACTCGGCATGATGAATCTCAACAAGGGATCTCTTCCAAGGCAACCGTTTCCTCACATGCCCCCTCAGTAGTAACATCCCAAATCAAATCAAGACAAGACTGCTGGCTCTTCATCTTCTTTGCATAGAAAGTAGTATCGGCCAATTACTTTGTAATTTTTAGAACTTGTAATATGACTTAATAGTGTAATATTAGCTTTGAATATTTATTATGTACTGACTAAGTCATTTTTGAATTAATAAAAAGTTACAAGTTCCTACCTCAAGTTAAGATCTTCTTAACTTTATCTTTATGCTGTATGTATGTTTCTGTTGTGAAGTGGACTATGTGATGTAGGAACTCATACAAGAGACCAACCTTGAAGTAAAGGTGAAGTAAGACAAAGTCCCAAGTAAAGAAAAATCCTCTTACATCGCTACTAGAAGAATTTTAAAGTATGGGGGAGTTGAGCTACTTGAAGAAGACTCACTCAGTACGGGGGAGTTTAAGTTAACTAAGGGAGTCACTCAACATAAGGGAGTCTTACATCGCCTTCCAGGTATTCTTGATAACTCTAAACACTTATTCAATTAACTTCTTCTACTACCTAGTTTGATATTTATCCAAAATGGGGGAGATTGTAGAACCCAAGTTAATAGTACCTCATAATACTTTAATGTTTCGGAAATAGCAAACTAACTAGGATAGTGAAATTAATTGAGTACTAAGTATACTCTTAATTAATGAAGCTGAATTGAGTTTGTTTAAGGGAAAACATCTTAGCTTTGTTAAGTAATTAATTAAGTTATGGCTTAGAGTAGGAAAAACTGAGTCCGTGCTAAGTACTAAGAAGTTTAGAAGTATATCAACTCAGCTATGCTGAGTTAGCTTTTATTCATTAAAGTTGTTTCCTTTGACACTTAGAGAATTAAATGACACATGTGCTACTAACGAATTTTATGTGAGACGGAATATTTTTTAGTTGCTTTTCAGGTTAAAAAGCGCTGAAATTAAAGAAGATTTCCAGTGGTCCTCACAAGACAAAAGGTGTTAGTACGGAATGTCAAGATTCCCTCACTACAGTTCAAGGTGAAAGGAATTTCTAACATGTGCTATTTCTCAGTATCTCTGTGCGACTCTGCTAATGTCAGCAATGTCAACCAATTTGAAGATTTAACATTGCATTCTCGCGTGCCTCTCTCAAACCGAATTGCTTGAAGATAAAGGTCAATGGAATTTTATTGCACCTCAACTTTCAAATTTCTATCCATAAATGTTTTGGAATATGTCTCCAACGGGAAGATTCAAAATATATGAAGAGAAGAGAAAATTAAAGATCAGTGGCCTCAAAAAGTGTTCAATGGTTAATTTGTAAAGCTTAAAGTATAAATAGAAGACTGAAGCAAATGTTCAAACTTGGTGAATCACTTCGAATTTCTTTTAGTGTTGAAACTCTGCGAAATTACTTGCAACTTCAAGAAATTCCGCACTCAAGAAAATAGCAAACATCAATTCCAATCTGTTCGTAATAGAGAGAAAAACTTAGATTTAACATTGTTAGGATTCAAAGATTTTATATGTTGAATTCAATTCCCAATCTCTTATTCAAATCTGAGTGTCAATTTTGGAAGGGTACCCAAACTAAGTTGAGTGGTAGTTAGAAAGGAAATTACTTTATGTAAAAGTGTTCTTACCTGCTGTAAAGGCTGCTCCGCCTAAGTAAGAAACAAACACTAGTGGATTAAAGCTCAAAAAAGGTATCTGGGGATTAGAGGTAGGCTCGGGGTTGAACCAGGATAAAATTCAGGCGTTGGAGTTCTAAACTTGTGCTTTTAGCTTTTACTGTGTCTTACTCATACATCATTTTATCGCTGTTCTGTGATTTGCTTGAAAAACCAATCCTAAGCTGAGTTGAGTACTCAACAACAGATTGTAGATAAACTGTGCTAGCGAAGCTCAGCAGTTTATATAGTTTTTATGTCGCAACTCAACACGCATACTCAGCATGCATATATAAACTTAACTTGGAGAAAGAAATTTTTATAAATCATAAAAAGTAACCAATATTCGCATTCACCCCCTTCTGCCATTGTTTATAAGCCGTCTAAGGACCAACACAAACAACTCAAGTTCTAATATGTTTGCAATAGGAGAAAAATTAGTCTTAGAGAAAGCTAAGATATTTATTGTAAAGAAACCAACAATTTATAAGTTGAGTTTTTGTTCTCAAAAATTTCTTTATTGAGTGATAGTAGTTTGAAAAGGCTACTCAAAATGTTGAGAGTGGTGGATAGCTTGGAAGGTACTTGATGTGAACTCTACCACTGTCAAAGGCTTCTCTGTGTGGTTTAAAGGAGTAAACTTGGAAATGAGTCTGGGGATTAGAGGTAGGTAGAGGCTAAATTATCTTGGAAATGAATTAAAGCTTGTGGATTAAAGCTTGGAAATTAATCCGGGGTTAGAGGTACGTAGAGGCCAAATTAGCATCCTCTATCTTGAACAGTTTCATATCTCTAGATTCATTCTAGAATCCTCTATCTTGAACAATTTCATATCACTCAAAATAAGTTTTCCTCAACATAAAACTATTTATACTAAGTAAGGTTTATTCAGCATAAGCCTGAACAAAACTAAGTTAGCTTGAATTGAGTAGTTTTGCTTGTTTGCTTAATTATTTTGTTACATCCATCTTTACATCATTACAATCATTGTTTAAATTGAACTAAATTTTTTAACTAACCAAGATTAAACAAGTAAAAGTCATTCACCCCCCCTTTTATCTGATTTAGCTAAACAACCAGGACCAAGAAGTGGTATCAGAGTATTTTCTCAACTTAAGATCTCATAGTCTTGAGTATAAATAACCAAATGGCTTATTGATAAGTGTATAATTAAACTTATTATCTTGATATTTTCAATCATAAAACAATATGGTTTAAAGTCATTTCATACTTCAGATAAAAGATTTCACGTCAAATGTAGTTTTTTTTATGCAAGTGCAGAAACTAGGTGAATCTTGGGAGTGAAATGATCAAAGATAGAATTCTATACAAAAAGAGTGAAAAAGGTGCAAAAATATGCATGGAATACAAGGAATTGGCTTAGGATCGAAGTTTTCAAAGATCGTCAAAGTTGCAAAGAAGAACTATGAAGAAAAGCACATGTTACGATCCTAATTCCTATTCGTGATTAGACAAACCGTGCCCGCAACTGTCTATCGTGATAACGACTTGTCATTCTTCACAAACATAAAGTTACAACTTATATTCACAATCGTGACATGTATGTCATGCTCACGACTTGTGACAGTTTTGGATAACTCTTCTCAACTTCCAACCGTCGGATAAGAACAATCAACCGCCATCAAATGTCAAATGAAAAGACACCTTTTGTGGGGTAATGAAGCCATGAAAAGGTTCCTATCCGTTGACGATAAGGATGAATTCATGCATCCAATCACATTGAAGATGATGCAACCCTTCACCAATGGACACGACTCTTTGTTTGGATAAACGCAACCCTTCACACTCTATAAATAGGTTTAAATCCAACCATTTTCGTGAAATGGTAGCAGTGTGTAGATGGTGTAACATGTATTACATAGATAGAGAGTGAAAGATATAGATTTTGTTAAGTTCAAAGTGTTAAAGAGAAAAATTTATAAGTGATTCGATTCTTGTTTCGATCACTAGATTTCTCCACATATTCGAGCGATTGTTGTATGAGTGTAATTGCAAAGCACTTATCAATAAAAGTTTCTGTTCTTCAACATTCATTTATTCAATATTCACAAGGAATAGCATCCTAACATAGGTTCTGTACGAGTCAAAACCAAATTCAAAGTAGACGCAAGAATTGTGGGAGTTGACGACTCCCATTAAAAGAGTGGATACGGTTTGATTAAGTTTAACTTTCACTTGCATACCTTATAACTTTACTTTGTTTTCTACTTATACTTTCTAATTTGAAGTTTATGATATGTCTATGTGTCATAACGAGTATTTCGTCTTTCATCATTTATATTAATCAAGTTATATGCTTTCAAGTTGACTTTAAGAGTGATTTCGGGGTTAACAAGATTGTGTATAATCACTGGATCTGTGATTATAAAGCTATTTAGTGAGCCAACATTTTTAGAGTGGTAACATGCTAAATATGGCTGTGTGAGAGCGACCCGTACTAAGCATATTATTTATTATTATCCAAGTTCTTATAAGTATCATAATTTGTTTACCCTATATTTAGGAAAGTCATTTCATGTGTTGCTCTGTGGTGAATTATAGGATATTTGGGCATTTAGAACCGAGTTTGTTAAATTTATATAGTGTTTAAAACAACTTTGATTATTTTACATATTTTACTCTACTATACTTGTTCTTAGGTAATATCTATATACTTTGCATCCTCTCTAAACTATTCATGCATCTATCTATTCATCAGTTTACCATTCAAAACCTTCAAATCATTATATTTTCTTTCATCCCGTAACTCTATTTGATATTTAGAATCGAATTCCTTCCCTATGGGATCAATATCTTTTAAAACTACATCGCAACTGTATACTTGCAGTTATCATCATTTTTCTATTTGATAACCGGTACTGTCAACACCTGTTCATATATAGAACTTTTATATTATCAATGGAAAAGTGGTGAACAAGTTTTTGGAGCCGTTGCCAGGGAAGGCAAGTGTGTTTTAGAGATCAAGTTACCGGGGAAGGGGCAATTGTATTTATGTGTTGATTAGATTTATTTATTTCTATTTTTGTTTTCATTTTTAAATATCTATATTTCATTATTAACATATTTTTCTTTCTTATTCATTGAGTTTTCTTTCTAGTGTGTGCATGCCAAGTACTCGTAGTTCGGGAGAAAGTTTGGTGTCTTTCGAATCAGAAATAGAACAATTTGGTAGGAGAAGAAAACTGAAATATAAGAGACAAAGAAAAAGGATGGCTAACAAAGAACAATTACCTGTTGAACAGCCTCAACCAAGGCTCATGGATTATATCATTTCGACCATCAATGGTAACAATCAGGAAATTGCTATACCACCAATTGATGCAAATCAGTTTGAAATCAAGGTAGCATTATTTCAAATGATCAGCAATAATGTGCAATACTATAGTCTACCCAATGAAAATCCGAATGCTCACATTGAAAACTTTCTTTAAGTTTGTGATACTTTCAAAATGACCAATGTTCCTGATGAAGCAGTTAAACTTCACTTATTTCCATTCACGCTCCATGATAAAGTGAAAGTTTGGTTGAATTCATTACCCCCAAATTCAATCACCACTTAGAATCAATTAGCCCAAGCTTTTCTGACTAAATACTTTCCTTTAGCCAAAACTGCAAGACTCATTAAAGAAATCACTTCCTTTACTCAAAAGGATAGTGAATCCTTATACAAATCATGGGAACGTTATAAGGAACTTCAGCCAATTTGTCCTCATCATGGTTTGCCCCAAAATGTGATTCTACAAACTTTCTACGATGGAATAAATCATGCAACAAGAGGAGCAATTGATGCTATGGCTGCTGGATCTCTTATGTAGAAAACTAGTCAAGAAGCCTTGGATCTTTTGGAAGATATTGCTAGTAACAATAATATGTGGCCAGTAGAGAGAGCATAAGTAAGTATTACTAATCCTACTCATTCGTATGCTGCATCATCTTCTAGTTTAGTTAAAAAGGTCAATGAATTAAACCCTATTTATGTTTTGCAAGTGCAAATATCTGCATTATCTCATAAGATAGATAATATGCATATAAGTAAGAGTAACCATTTGACATGTAAAAATTGTTGCCAAATAGGACACACTACTTATGAGTGTAACTTTAACCCATGTGTAGGGGAGCAATTAGGTTACATTCAATGTCAAGGAAATTCTTATGGTAATAATGGAAATAATTATAGGAGTTCTAATTGGAAGTTTGGTGATAATCAACAAAAGAATTATCAGAGTAATGATAAAATAGGACAACTAATAACTGGCAAGTAAGATAGATAAATTTCTGGAAGGAGTTTTTAATAAACAATCAGAGTCTCAAGAATGTTACAAGAAGTTAAAAAATAAGATGGATCAAATGTTTAAGAATTAATCATCTTCTATTCATAATTTGGAAATACAAGTTGGTCAATTAGCAAGTGCTATTCCATCTAGAGGAACAGGCCATTTACCTAGTAACAAGGAAATCCTAAAGAAAATATACATGCTATAGCCCTTAGTATTGGAAAATTACTAGATAAAATAGATCCTTTGAGTATGCTTGCTAATGATGTTGTTGAAGTATCGGATAATTATCCAAGTAAATCCAATGATAAAGCAAGAGTGGATGAACAACTTAATTCTGAAAGGGTTAATCCCCCTCAACCACCATTTCCACAAAGAATGAAGAAGAATAATGAGGATAAGCAATTCATCGAGTTCATCAACAAACTTAAAGGTCTGGAAATCAATCTTTCGGTTATTGAAGACATTACACATATTCCTAACTATGGTAAGTTTATAAAGAACTTTTATCATGTAAGCGTAGTTTAGAAGGAATATTGAAAGTATCTTTAACTGAAGATTATAACAAAATAATAATTGCTACAATGCCCACTAAACTTAAAGATCCAGGAAGTATCATAATACCATGTAAACTTGGAAACATTTCTTTTCCAAAATGTTTATGTGATTAGGGCTAGTATAAATCTTATGCCTTTATCGATCTTTAAAGAGTTGAAGCTTGATGACGAAGTTAAAAGGACAAATATGATCTTGCAATTAGCTGACCAGTCTATTAAAAATCCTTATGGCATAATAGAAGATGTGTTAGTTAAAGTGGATAAGTTTGTTTTTCTGACAGATTTTGTTATGCTAGATTTTGCATATGATGAAAAATGTCCTATAATCTTAGGAAGACCCTTTATGCGTAATGGCAAAGCATTATTAGATGTATTGGAAGGCAAAATTAAGTTAAGGATAGGTAACGATACTGTTGAATTTAACATGGATAAGACTTATAAATATCCAATGGATGAAGATATATGCATGAAACTTGACTTGATTGATGCTTACATCCAAGAAGTTGTCAAGTAAGATTTCATCCATGAATATGAAGTCAAGGGGTTGGGAAACTCCATTGACACTTAAATCTCTTATCTTTTCCGATATATATATATAAATTATTATATTTTTATTTTGTTTTTGTTTTGTGTGTGTTTTCAAGTTAGTGTCATTTTAAAAGAGAAGAGCA
>CATIWQ010370977.1:0-12709 GCA_949673415.1 Euphorbia schlechtendalii
GAAGAGTCACATCCATTGGTGAAAGATTGCATCTCTTCAATGTGATTGGTTGAGAGGCTTTGATTCAATCCATAGTGGATAGGCGCCTTTTCATGATTGCTTGACTCCTGATATGTGTCTTTTCGTTGGTAGTTGATGGCGGTTGATCATGCTTATCTGGCGGTTGGTAGTTAAGAAGATAATACCAGAAAACCATGCATGTCGCGACCGTGATGTACATGTCATGACCGTGAATCTTTTGTTGGCAGATTTCTGTTCTGAAGTGACCAGGTCGCGACCGCGAATGATTGTCGCAACCATGAATTGAGTTTTCTTCAGAAATCTCCTTGTAACTTCACCGATCTTTGATAGCTTTGATCCTAAGCCAAATCTTTAAGTTCCACGCATCTTTTTGCACCTTTTTCACTCTATTTTTATAGAATTTCACTTTTGATCATTTACTCCCAAGATTTACCTAGTATCTGCATTTGCATAAAAAACAACTACATACCACTGAAATCTTTTATATGAATTATAAAAATGATTCAAACTATAGTGTTTATTGTATAAAATTATCATGATAATAAGTGTAATTATACACTTATCAATGTCGCGGTTCATCATCTTCACTTCTTTTTATCTTTCCTCTACCCCTGCCCCTAACTCTTCCTTAGGCTAGTTGCACTTTTGCTAAAGGAGTTTGCATGATACTTCTAGAGGGTTGAACTATCTTTTCATCCTCCATTGTGTTTGCAAATCGTACTTTCTTCACTCCCTTTTCATGCAATAAAGTTAAGATGAACAAATATAAGTATGCAACGATGTATGCATGCATGCATACATTTTAAGTCTTTTTTTAATATTTTTTTATACGCACTTGTTTTTCCATCGCTATTTCTTTTCTTTCTTTGTAATCGGCCTCTATTTTAACAAGTATTGTATGATTCGTGGAGTCCAAAGAGAATGGAGAATCATCCTGACTAAATAGAATAAGGAATATATATTAGATTGATAAATGTCAGTTTTTTGTACCTCAATTTGCATCTTCCTACTAGTTACATACCAGTTTCATATTTATTTATTTTATTCACAGCATGTTTTCTTTTGATTCATTTCAATTGTTAACCTTGTTTGCCTATTCCTACTAGTTACATACTTGTTGCCTACCAGTTTCCTATTATACATTTTTTATGTGTTTTGAAGTTGTACCTTTTTCGTGGAGAGGATTTGTATCGCATTAGCCACTTCCAATTCTTTTTCATTTAACTTGTCAGTGGCCACTGTAGAAAAGTTTTCCTTTTTGACACATTGACTACTCTGTTGTGATTAATCTGTGATTGGGGTTAGTATGTGGAAAGTAGATTTGTTTTTCTTTGTTGCATACATCGCCCTTATTCAATTGTTTTCTTTCTCCTGCTCTATGACATCTTTGATTAATGATATTGAATCCTCCGCAATCTTTTTTATGTAATCCCAATCATTCAAGCTGTACAAAGGATGAACAACAGCCATTTATGCTATTTCAGTGTGGGGGGTTCTTATTTTTATTGCTGCTTCAATCAAAAGTGCACGTTCTTGAGGTTTTGTCTGAGCAGTTGTTTCTTCATTTTTAGTGTCAAGGATTTTTTCTAGTATTTCGACAGCACCTTTCCTTGCTTCCACAATCCCCATTTCTTTATACTCTCCCGCTTCATTTTCTTTATCATCTACTGTTTCAATTTCCAATGTAGTGGAGAAGACTTGTTCCTCTTTAGAAACATTTTCAGCCTACAAAATGACATATGTTTAATATTTTCAACCTTTATACTAGATATATACCAGATAAGTGTTAATATATGTAAACTCAAGAAGTTTCAAGTTTTTTCTTACCATATTAGATGCGACCCCTCCTTCGTTGGTTGATTGTTGTTTTTCTAGTTTTTTATCATTTGCATCGATCTCCGAATCTTCTTGGCTCACTGTGTCTAGTTTGATTGTTGGTAATTTTTCTCCTTCACTATTAGCATCATGGGAAAATGGCAATACTTGTTAATACTAGCTTTTGTATTTTTTTAGTCAGATCATGAAACATAAATGTAATAATTTTTGTCCTCCAACAATGTATTATGTATTATCATTTTAGTTTGTAGCTTCCTTCAATTTTCCTACCATTTTTTAATACCATATTTCCATGATTTTTAGTCGCATATTTTTTAATATACTAGAAACCTACCAGATGGATACCAGATAAATGTGATTATATATGTAAGTTTGTTGTTTTTTCTAACCATATTAGTTATGATAACTCCTTCGTTGGCTGGTTGTTCTTTCTATTGACTCTCAGTGTCTAATGGGATTATCTATACTTGCTCTTCTTCACTGCCAACAGTTTGGGAAAATGATAATACCTATTAATAAATTGAAAAGAATAATACAAACAGTTAATCAGAAGTTAAAAATCGATACTTCATCAAGAGAGACAAAATCATCATAATTAAATATGTTAAATATCACTAATGAAATTCGTAAGTAACTCTAAAACGAGCCATTTCATCCAGCACTTGATCACCTTCTCTATAAATGTGAGACAACAACGTTCATGGTAGCATTAATTGTTAGAAAGGAAATTATCAGCAAGATGTCATCATCTCCCTTCCAAAGGCAACAAATGAAATACACTTTAATGGGCACAATTTCGGGAAATACATATAGAAATAGTTTAAATTGGAATTATTATTTACCATGCACATATGGCCAAGTTTTAGTATAAAAGGACCATTTAACTATTGTTTGTATCATCAATCAAAAACATCTTTCAGCCACTTTTATCAATATTTGGCTACTGTTTAACATTAATTTTATCAAGACAGTCAAACCATCAGCTTTAGAGACAAAGGAACATCCCTTGTACAATTTAGGATCACATGGACACGTACATCGAATCAGATTCCACCAACAAGTTATACCAACCATATTCAAAAGCCTTCCTTATTGCAAATATGGCAGGTATATATTAACTCAGCCTCACATGCATAGGCCAAATCCACAATTTGTTTGCAAATGCCCCATACGGAAAACCTCGACAATTTCTGAATATGCCTCCATAACCCGCTGCACCTGGAGTGCCAATCACCGAACCATCAATATTAAATTTCAAGTTCAGTGGCGGAGCCAGGACCCGAACACTGGAGGAGCGAAGTTTTACACGAACAAATATAAATGATAATATTTTGACATCGATAATGATAAAATATTTTGGACAAAGAAATAAAGTAGTTATAATAATTTATAATTGTTAATATGAAAATAGAAATAACTTTGTGATTAATTGAAGAAGTAATATAGAGTAAAATAAATACAAAAGTACTGATTAAGTACGAACATTCAGGATTAATGAAGAAAAGAAAGAAGGAAATCGAATTTAGAGTTTGAATGATCATACTGTTAATAAGTTTGAAACTATTCCTTTCTATTTAATAAAATATTAACTAAATTGGTTAATAAATGAAAAAAAGTAGAAAGAATTTAAATTAATGCAAAACTGTGAGAGTTTACTTTATAATTTCCATAAAAATTAATTAAAAATAAACTTATAAATGAAAAGTATATTGGAATGGGTAAAAGTGAGTAAAGGGAAAATTAATTTTACAATAAATGAGGAGAAAATAAGCACAACAAATATAGTAAGACTTTCATTCTATACCATTGGATGAAAAAGAGAACTATAATTAATGACTTCATCTTCAACCTCTGTATTGGCAGCCATGATTACCTTACAAAGATAAAAATCTTGTCAGAAAACCTCTAACATGATGTTTCCTGACCGTTGAGTGGGCAACAGCCTCTGTTGCGCCACCCCTAACTTTCAACCATGATACATGTAATAAATTTTCTACCAATATTACTATTTTATGTATTCTTTTGTTATTTTATAGTTTCTTACTAGTTTCCTACCAGTTTTACTTATCATTTTCCATGTTTTTTAGTTGTATGTTTTTCATATACTAGATACCCTACCAAATGGATACTAGATAAATATGTTATTTTATTTAAACTCAGCAGTGATCATGTTTTTTCTTACCAAGATAGGTACGATCCCTCCTTCTTTTGTTGTTTGTCCTTTTACATATTTTTTATCAGTTGTTTGTGTTTTTTCTAGGCTCTCGTTGTCCAATGTGATTATTGGAATTTGTTCTTCATTGGTTGTTTGCTGCTGTTTTGGCATTGGATCCTGGAATTTATCCTGATTCCGACTATCCAGTTCAACTATCGACATATATTCCTCTTCACTGTACACAGCCTGAAATAATCACAATTTATGTTAATAATAGCTCGTGTACCAAATTCCAGGTTTCATACTAGATTCCTTTTCAGATATAATTTTGGCACTTTAAAGTTCCATATCAGTTTCATACTAGATTATTTTCTTACCTCTTTTTCAGTCAATTTAACTCCGTCACTTTTTTCCTCCATGTTAATCTCATTTGTCTTTTCGTTCTCTGTGCCCTATATTTTTTTTCATTGAGTAATGATTCATTATCAAAAACATATATTAGCTTCCTAACAGGTTAATAGCAAATAATTTTTTTCCTTGTTTTTCTTTGTACCTGATTTTCTTCCTCGGTTACTTTGAGTTATTCTCTCTTATCATTCTCGTCTTGATCTTTGTTCATCCCCATTGGAAGTGTCTTTTCGGATGTTGCTTCCTGAGTTTTTAATTATGTTTTTTTCATTTGTTAGATATTATTATTATCTATAATAGGGAAACTCTATTTTTATACGATCGATACTTACATTTCCATCCAGCAAGCTCTCGTTAGTATCTGGGACCATTTAATCACTTGCATCCTCATTGCTCTCTCCCCCCTGTTGGACAGTTTGAAAATTTTTTAGGTTTAATGTTGTAAATAAGCATTTTTACCATTAATCTAAGCATTCTATTTTATTATTTTTTTAACTTACATCTATATTCATGGGGTGAATAACTTCCTTTGGTTTGTTTCTTTCAACTTTGTCAATTGTTGCGTTTGATTCACTTGAACCCCCATCAGATTCGTCCCCGTCATCACTTAGTTCATTCTCGGAGATTGTTTCACTCTCCGACGACTTCTCATATCTTCTCTTCATCTTGTTGAGGAAGTTATCTTGGAGGATTTTCCTTAATTCAGCAATTTCGAGCATCAGATTGCTTTGGTTCTTTTCTAGTTGGTCAATCTTCTCCCCCATCTCCTTCACCATGTTCTCCAACTTCTCAACTTTTTTTGCTGTGTCAATATCTTATGAGCACTTTTCTCCCAACTTCAATGGTTCAAGGAATAGAGTGAATTCACCCAATTTCACATTTTTTAACTCCCCCTCTGTTGGCATGAATTTTCTTATGTTTATCTGCATTTTTTCATTTTAAAAGCATTAGGACAGGCAATGAATCATAGTATTTATCAATTAAAATAGCTATTTGTTAATAGAATTTGGTTCCTACAAGATACCTACCAATTTCGTAAAAGATTCTTAATTTTATTTTATATTTTCCTCTTTAATACATGGTACTTATATGTTTCATACAGGATATTATTAGATATTTTATTAAAATGGAGTATTTACCAAATGTTGGCTAAAATTGAACAAAATGTTTTCGATGCTAGCAATCTTCAAGGATGTGTTTTTAGGCCTCCACATGAAGAACCTCTCTTTGAATTCTTCTACATTCTTCAGATTTATTCTCTCATAGACCACAACTTCGCAAGGTTCATATAACTCATAGATACAGACCTGGAAAACCACTGGAAAGCCAGCTATTACGTATGATTGTTTTGTTTCTATTTTCCTCATTGGTAATCTCAATCCATTTATTGTTGCCTGGTAAGATAGGCTCCCCCTGTTCGCCACTTTTCTACAGATAATATAAAAGTTCTAAATATGAACAGGTGTTGTCAGTACCGCTTATCAAATAGAAAAATGATGATAACTGCAAGTACACAGTTGCGATGTAGTTTTAAAAGATATCGATCCCACAAGGAAGGAATTCGGTTCTAAAGATCAACTAGAGTTACGAAAAAAAAAGAAAATAAATTAAATTAAAGGTTTTGAATGATAGACTTATGAATGGACAGATGCATGAATAGATTAGAGAAGATGCAAAGTATATAGATATTCCCTAAGAACAAGTATAGTGGAGTAAAATATGCAAAATAATCAAGAATGTTTTATGCACTAGATAACTTCAACAAACTCGGTTCTAGACACCCAAATATCTTATAATTCACCATAGAGCAACACATGAAATGACTTTTCTAAATCTAGGGTAAATGAATTATGACAATTATAAAAACCTAGACAACAATAATACTATGCTTAGTACGGGTCGCTCTCACATAGCCATATTTAGCAAGTTACCACTCCAAAAATGTTGGTTCACTAAACAACGTTACAATCACAGATCCAGTGATTATACACAATCTTGTTAACCCCAAAACTATTCTTAAAGTCAACTTGAAAGCATATAACTTCATTAATATAAGTGACGCAAGATCAAATACTCGTTATGACACATAGACATATCATAAACTTTGAATTAGAAAGTATAAGTAGAAAATAAAGTAAAGTTGTAAGGTATGCAAGTGAAAGCTAAAGTTGATCAAACCATATTGGGAGTTGTCAATTCCTGCAATTCCTACGTCTACTTTAAATTCGGTCTCGATTAATACAGAACCTCCGTTAGGATGTTATTCCTTGTGAATATTGAAAAAATGAATGTTGAAGAACATAAACTTTTATTGATAAGTGCTTTGCAATTACACTCATACAACAATCGCTCGAATTTGTGGAGCAATCTAGTGATTGAAACAAGAATCAAATCACTTATACATTTTTCTCTCTTACAATTTGAACTTAGTGAAATCTATATAACTTTCACTCTCTATCGATCATGTATATCATCTCATACCATCTGCTACATCATTCCATACGTATTTTTTACCATGCACGAAATGGTTGATTTGAACCTTTATTTATAGAGTGTGAAAGGTTGCATTTATCCAAACGAATAGTCATGTCCATTGGTGAAGGGTTGCATCATCTTCAATGTGATTAGATGCAAGATATTATCCTTATCTTCAATGGATAGGCAACTTTTCATGGTTGCATTATCTCCAAAAGGTGTCTCTTCGTCTAATAGTTGATGGCAATTTATCATTCTTATCCGGTGGTTGGAAGTTGAGAAGAGTTTATCAAACCCGTAACGATTTGCGAGCGTGACATACATGTCGCGATCGTGAATGTAAGTTGGTAACTAACTGTTTGTGAAGAATGATAAGTCACGAATGTGATTTGGCCAATCACGAGTAGGAATCATGATCGTGACATGGTTGTGACATATGCTTTTCTTCATGATTCTTCTTTGTAACTTTACCGCTCTTTGACAACTTCGATCCTAAGCCAATTCCTTGCATTCTGCTCCCCACTTTTCTACTGATAAGTTTAATAACTTGTTCGTAAGATTTTGGCTTTAAAGTGCAGGTGTTGTCAATACCACTTATCAAATAGAAAAATGATGATAACTACAAGTATACAGTTACGATGTAGTCTTAAAAGATATCAAACCCACAAGGAAGGAACCAGTTCTAAAGACTAACAAGAGTAACGGAACAAAGAAAATAAAATAAATGATTTTATTGTTTATGGGGTAGGATGGGATATGATGGTGGATAAATGTATATAGATTAGAGTAGAAGAAATCAATATAGATTATCCCTACGAACAAGTATAGCAAAGAAAACATGCAAAGTCAACAAAGATATTACGTACACTAGACTAATTTAACAAATTCGGTTCTAGATATTCAGATATTCAATTATTCACCGCAGAGCAACACATGAAATGACTTTTCTAAATCTAGTAAGATGATTAAATAAACCTGGATAACAATACTGCTATGCTTAGTACGGGTCGCTCTCACACTGCCATATTTAGCAAGTTACCATTCAAAAAATGTTGGCTCACTAAACAACGTTATAATCACATATTCAGTGACTATACACAATCTCGTTAACACCAAAACTACTCTTAAAGTTAACTCAAAAGTATATAACTTGATTAATATAGAAGACTCAACACGAAATACACATTATGACACATAGACATATCATAAACTTCGAAATAGAAAGTATAAGTAAAAAACAAAGCAAAAATGTAAGGTATGCAAGTGAAAGCTAAAGTTGATCAAACCGTATCCACTCTTTAATGGGAGTCGTCAATTCATGCAATTCCTATGTTTGCTTTGAATTTGGTCTTGACTCGTACAGAACCTCTGCTAGGATGTTATTCTTTGTGAATATCGAACAAACAAATATTGAAGAATGAAAAATTTTATTGATAAGTGATTTGCAATTACACTTATACAACAATTCCTCGAATATGTAGAGAAATCTAGTGATCGAAATAAAGTTCGAATCACTTATACATTTTCTCGCTAACACTTATTAATGTAGCGAAATCTACACGATTTTAACACATATATACCCTCTATTTCACATTAAGTTCCCACACACCATACATACCATGAAAATGGTTGAGTTTGGAGCTTTATTTATAGAGTATGAAGGGTTGCGTCTATCTAAATGAAGAGTTGTGTCCATTGGTGAAAGATTGCATCACTTCATTGTGATTGGTTGAATTGGGTTGATCTTATCCATAATGGAAAGGCACCTTTTTATGATTGGTTAACTTCCAAAATGTGTCTTATCATTTGGCAGTTGATGGAGGTTGATCGTTCTTATCTAGCGGTTGGTGGTTGAGAAGAGTTTACCAAAAAATCGTTAAAGTCGCGACCGTGAATATTTGGTTGGCAACTTTCAGTTCTGAAGAATACTAAGTTGCAACTGTGAATGGTTTTCGCGATAGTGAATTGTGTTTTTCTTCAGAATCCTACTTGTAACTATACCGATCTTCGACAGCTTCGATCCTAAGCCAAATCCTTAAGTTCCACGCATCTTTTTGCACCTTTTTCACTCTTTGTTTTATAGATTTCCAACTTTAATTATTTTACTTCCAAGATCTACCTAGTACCTACATTTGCATCAAAAACAACTACATATCACGTGAAATCTTTTATATGAAGTATAAAAATGACTTAAACTATGGTGTTTAATGTGTATAATAATAATATGTGTAATTATACACTTATCACACCCCCACACTTAACTTTTGCCTTGTCCTCAAGGTAAATTCAATAGAAGTGCATAAAATAGTATTCAAGTTCGTACCTCATTTGGTGAAAGACTATTGCAGTGAGTACCAGATTCCCACGTTGCATAAGATTCAAGTAGAAGTCTGAAATTTCCCACAAATTAGTAATGTGCAATTTATATAGTCTAGTTGCATACCTTTGCTCTTAATGGAGGTTCAACCGAATTGCATCTTCATATAAGCGTTATATGCATACTCGAATATTTCCTTCTCTTAAGCATGGTATAAAGTACAACGGACAAAGGGAGCACACTTTGAATAACTTTCTCTCAAGTCATTTTTAGGTAACCTAGGATGCTAAAACACTCTTAGTGGTTGCATTTTATGCTCCATACTACTCTCCCCTTTTTTTAGTGGTTGCATTTTATGCTCCATACCACTCTCTCATTTCTTTTCTTTTAAGCATATGTTTTTTTGAAGTACTTTGTACTTTGCACCTATTTTTCATGCTATGCTATTTTTCTTTTTTTTCACTCATTGAATGGTTGTAGTTTCTGCTCCGTACCATTCCTCACGTTTTGCATAACTCATTGGTTATCCTCTCTTTCTTTTGATATTTTCACTCTTAATATCCTCATCATTTATTGATCAATTTCAAAGTATTATGGCTATAGTTTCCTAACACTTTAAACACACTCAATACTTATAGGACTTATTCAAGATTTGCATATACAACTCATAGTAAGAATACTACTAGATATTACTCCACTTAAACTTATCGGTAGTATTAAACTAAAACTATACAACTTATACTAATTCATGTTGCATTGAAATGTAAATCAAAACTTACGTGGAATGTTGCTTTCGAATGTTACTCACCACTCATCCTTGCCAAATGTTGTGCTAATAAAGCTCAATAACATGCGCTCAAATTTTGCACTAACATCAAACTTGTAATACCTAACATTCACAATAACCTTGGATACTTGTTAGTAAAGTATAGGTATGGATAATGTATAAATAACAATAAAAATCAAGAAAATTTTTCAAATTCTTCGATTTTTTCATTTTATTTATTTTTTTAGATTTTTCAGGATTTTTACAAATGCCCCCCACACTTAAGAACACAATGTCCTCATTGTGAGACATCTAATAAAAATCAAAACTAAAAACTAGTCTAAAACACAACTGAAAATAAAATAAAAGAAAAAGAAAAAGAATTTGAACCCGTTTATTCATCGAAACTTAAATCTGGAGGGCTCGATGAGATTTCCAAATTCTACATTCTGAAATATGTATTCAACTTCTGGTTCAATGAAATGTTGGATTTTGTCAGTTGATGAACGTCTTGCTGTATTGTTTCTATGTCTAAGCATGCTTGGTCGACATCTTTCACGAACTTTCCTCTCCAAGTATCATTTGTACTTCCTGAGGCTTGTCTTGAATTACTACTTTAGAATTGAACTTCTTCAGCATCTTTTTTGTCACGTTGGTTTTCTCTAGAAGTAGATTCTTACGTCGATCTAAGCTTCCTTACCCTTACTATATATGGTAGAAACATAAACTTTCCTCCTTTAACCAATCCTGCTCTCTTCATATACACTCCTCCCATAAAATTAAATTTCTCCCTCGGATTATATTGGTACGGTAATCTGTTCTTTGCCCCTAAAATTATCCCACAAATTGTATTTGCACCTCCAACTCTAGCCTTTTTATGTGTAGTCAGACTAGTGATGGAATCCAAAATATACATCGAAAACTTTGGTTGAAATTGCGAAACTCCAATATTTCCAAGTCTTTCATTGACACTTTAGTTGTTTCATGTCGAAAGAAAAGACTTTGAGAAATAAACTTGTGAAGGTAGAGAAGGCTATTACTTCGGATGTTCTTGTTGGACGAGTTCTTGACATCGTATCGATCCAATCTCGTTAACTCAGTCCAAACATCTGTTAATTCATAATCTTAATCTTTCTCAATCTCATCAAATTTTTCTCCCAAACCAAATCATTTGATTAAATCCATCATTGTGAATTTATATTCTTCTCCTTCATTCTTGAATTTCTTTTTCAAGATATTCCCATCTTCAGCAACAGTAACCAAGAATTCGAGGACCCATTCCTCGATAAAAGGAAATTGCATATTCACAAACTTCTCCAATCCAAACAGCAAAAAATACTCTTCCACTTCCGCGTGAATCCCAACATCAATAGCAAAAGTAGGATCGTAGAAAAGCATACCGTGAAAATTGAAGTTCTTGATTCTCAAGTATCCTTCAACTTCTTCTTCACTATAGATTGGAAAGGGGCAACCAAATTCGTTTTGTTGATTCACCACTTTGTTCTTCCTCTTTGACGATGTTGGTTTCTTTGGTGTTATTATAATGGATTTCAAGAACTTTGAAACACAGATTTGAAAAACAGAAAACTTGTTTTTGCAAAGGATTGAGATTATGAAATAAAGTTTTTGTGAAAACAAACTAGGAAAAGTGGTTATTTATATAGGTAATAGGGTATTAATTGCTTTTCCAACTGATATATATCAAATATAACCGTTAAAATATAGCTGTTACAGTAGTAACTGTTTTGCAAATCGCACGGGTCATGATCGCGAAGGTTAGTCGCGATCGTGACCCTCTCTTATACAGAAACAAAGAGTTCAGACCAAACTGATCATGAGCGCGATGCATGTCGCAGTCGCGATATGTCAAAATTCAAAAGTTTTTATTCTTTTCTTTATTTGAAAAACTATACTAATACATATAAACAAATATATACTACTATATTATACTATATATTTTAGGAAAATATAAGAGATTTAAGTATCGATGGAGTTTTTCAACCCTTCGACTTCATATTCATGGATGAAATCTAACTTAACAACCTCTTGGATGCAAGCATTAATCAAATCAAGTTTCATGCATATATCTTCATCCATTGGATATTTATCAGCTTTACCCATGTTAAATTCAACTGTATCATCACCTATCCTTAACTTAATTTTTCCTTCCAAAACATCTATCAATGCTTTGTCAATATGCATAAAAGGTCTTCCTAAGATTATAGGACACTTTTCATCGTATGCAAAATCTAGCACAATAAAGTCTGTTGAAAAAACAAATTTATCCACTTTAACTAGCACATCTTCTATTATGCCATAAGGACATTTAATAGATTGGTCAGCCAATTGCAAGATCATATTTATCCTTTTAACTTCATCATCAAGCTTTAACTCTTTGAAGATCGATAAAGGCATGAGGTTTATACTAGGTCTAAGATCACATAAACATTTTGGAAAAGAAATGTTTCCAAGTTTACACGGAATTGTGAAACTTCCTGGATCTTTAAGTTTAGTGGGCATTGTAGCAGTTATTATTTTGCTATAATCTTCAGTTAAAGATACTTTTGATATTCCTTCTAAACTACGTTTACGAGATAAAAGTTCTTTAATAAACTTACCGTAGTTAGGAATCTGAGTAATGGCTTCAATGAATGAGAGATTGATTTCCAGACCTTTAAGTTTGTTGATGAATTCGATGAATTGCTTATCCTCATTTTTCTTCTTCATTCTA